>CAUYLG010015679.1:0-21943 GCA_963573385.1 Cacajao melanocephalus | reverse complement strand
GGGAGAGATAGCATCGGGAGAAATGCCAGATATAGGTGATGGGGAGGAAGGCAGCAAATCACACTGCCATGTGTGTACCTATGCAACAATATTGCATGTTCTTCACATGTACCCCAAAACCTAAAATGCAATTAAAAAAATTATTTATTTAGAAATAATTACAGATGCACAGGAAGTTACAAACAAATGTGTATAAAAACCTTGTGCATCCTTCTCTTAGCATTCTCAATGTTAACATCTTATGCAACTCTAGAATAATATGAAAAACAATAAAGTGACATTGATTCAATGAATAAAATTCATTCAGATTTCATTGGTTATACATGTATTCATTCATGTCTGTATGTGTATAATTTGATGCAATTCTGTGACATGTGTAGCCTGCTTAACCACCACCATAATCAAGATACTTAACTCTGCCATTACTCTGAGGCCTGTCGCGTTGTTCCTTGTGCATCTCCTTCCTATCCTACCCTCTAACCCCTGGCAACTACTAGTGTACTACCACATTTTTTATTTTTGCTTAGTATATGTATTTTATTTTTTGCTTAGTATATAAATAAAATGAATTAGCATGCATCCTTTTGAGATTTTTTTCTATTCTGTATTATTTCCTGAATTACACCCAAGTTTTTGTTATCAGTAGTGTGTTTCTTTTTATTACTAAATAGCATTCAGATTTGGATGCATCACAGTTTGTCTATTCACCCTTTCATGAATATTTGGGTAACATACAGTTTGGTGCTGTTATGAAGAAAGCTGCTATGGGCATTCATACACAAGTTCCTGTGTGAACATAAGCTTTTACCTCTCTGGAATACATGCCCAAGAACATAGTTGCTAGATTTTATGTTAAGTCCATTTTAGTTTTAAAAGGAAATGCTGAAGTATTTTCCAGAATGGCTCTATTATCTTATAGTCTCACCCTTGCCAGCATTAGATGTTATCACTATTTTTCATTTTAGTCATTTTGATCAGCATATAGTGATATCTCATTATGATTTAAATTTTCATTAGTCTAGTGATTAATAATATTGAGTATATTGAGTATATTTGCTATCTGAATATCCTCTACAGGTAAGTATCTGTGCGTGCTTCTGACCATTTTCTTTTATTTACCTTTTTAATTGACAAGTAAAATTATATATATTTGTCAGGTACAACATGTTTTGTAAAATTATACATTGCAAAATGGCTAAATTGAACTACTTAACATATGCATTACCTAATATACTTACTTTTTTGTGGTGAGAAAACTTAAAATATACTCTTACTGATTTAACAGGAATTGCACATTGTTATTAACTATAGCCACTGTATTGTAGAATAGATCATTTGTCCTTATTACTCCTAACTAGCTGAAATGTTGTATCCTTTGACCATCCCTGCAACCCCTTCCTGCAGTCCCTCGTAACCACCTTTTACTCTTTCTATGAGTTCAACTTGTTTAGATTCCATGTCTAAGTGAAATCATGAAGTATTTGTCTTTCTGTGCCTGGCTTATTTTGCCAAACATAATGCTGATTTTCATTTTCATTATATTCATTGACCATTTATGGTTGGATTGTGTTTTTTTAAATTTGAGTTATGAGACTTGCGTTTCCTAGATTCAAGGCCTTTTTAGATATGTGACTTGGAAATATTTGCTTCTGGTCAGTAGTTTGTCTTGTAACAGGATCTTTTACAGAGTAAAAGTTTTAAATTTTAATGAACTAAATTTATTGATTTTTTTTTCCCCTCATGAATTATGGTTTTGGTGCCAAATCTAAGAACACTGCCTAGTCATAGGTACCCAAGAGCTTCTCCTATGTACCTTTCTAAAAATTATATCATTTTATATCTTACATTAATATCAATTATCCATTTTGGAAAATTATTTTTTATATACATTTTTTTTTTTTGGTCATTGAATGTTTCATTGCTCCAGCATCATTTACTGAAAAGTGTTTTACTTCTTTATTGAAATGCTTTTACACCTTTATAAAAAATTAATTAGGCGTATTCATGTGTCTGCATGTTCTATTCTGTTCCTTTGATCCGTCTATCCTTCTGCCACTGCCAGACTGACTTGAACTCTGCTCTGTGGCATCTCCTGGACACCTGTGTCAGTTGACAGCTCAGAGACTTTTACATAAACCTTATAATAATTCCTCCCTCATTTTTCTTCTTTTTAAAACATACTTTGGTTGTTTTAATGCATTCTGTTTCTTTGTTAATTTTACAGTAATTTTATGTTTACAAAGAACTTCAATGACATTTTGAAAGAAATTAAGTTAAGCCTATTGGTTATGTTGAATTGACATTTTTCCTATGTTGGGTTTTCCAGTCCATTAATATGTTTCTACAAGTATTTAGCTCTTCTTTGATTTCTTCATGAGCATTTTATAATTTCAATTATGCAAATACTGTCAATGTTAGATTCATACCTATATATTTAATTTTCTTAGGAGTAACTGAAAATCGTATTATATTTTTGTTATTAAATTTTTATTTTCAATTATTCCTTATCTGTGTGTTGAAATGCAATTGCATTTTGTGTATTCATGTATTATTTTGTAACCTTACTGAACACGAGAGAAATTCATTAGTTCTCAAAGTATTTTGTAGATTACTTGGCGTGTTCTATATAGGCAAGCTTGCCATTTGCAAATAGTTTTAGTTCTTTCTTTCTCATCTGTATATCTTTAATTTCCATTCCTTGCTTTTTTGCAGTGGCTAGAATGTCCAGGATTATTTACATAAGTGTAAGGAAAGTGTAAGGAAAGACATCTTTGCCTTGTGCCCAATCTTCGAGGCAAAGCACTCAATTTTTCACCATTATAATATTTTCTATAGGTTTTTTAATAGATATTCTTTATAAGTTTGAGGACATTTATCTATATTTCTAATGTACTGAAAGTGAATTTTGTTTTCATAAATGGGTATTTAATATACTTTTTCTGTGCAAATAATATTATAAATTTTTTTCCTTAGCTTATTGAAATGATGGACTACACTAATACATTTTGAATATTTAACCAGTCTCACATACCTGGAATAAATCACATTTTATCATAGTGCATTATTATATGCATATATTTTTCTATAATATTTTGGTAAAATTTTGTTGAGAATTATTTTCATCTAAGTTAATGAGATATATTGGTCTACAATTTTACTTTTCATGTGATCTCTGTTGGGTTTGGGTATCAGTGTAATACTGGCTTCATAATATGAATTATAATAATTTCTAATTCATATGGAAATCAATCAGTTTGGAAAGAAATTGTGTAAAATGTGTGTTAATTCTTTTTTGAATATTTGGTAAAGATTACCAATGATACAATCTGGGCCTGGAAATTTCTTGGGCAGAAGCTTTTAAAATAAAAATTTGAGTCTTCAACAGTTACAGAATTATCCTATTTATCTATTTGGTTTTGGCTGAGTTTGAGGAGTTTGTGGTTTTCAAGAAGTGGTTTATTCCTTCCGCCTTACCAAATTGATGAGTGTAAAGTTATTCATAATATTTCCTTGTAATCATTTTTAAAATTTATGTCAATGAAAATTTTGTGTATATATATATATATATAAGGCATATAACATAATGTTGTAAGATATGTATATATAGTAAAATGTTTGCTATAGTGAAGCAAATTACCATATCCATCATCTCATATAGTTACCCATGGATCTGTTGAGATGTCTTCTGTTTCATTTCTGATTTTATGATTTAGGTCTTGTCTCATTTTATGTCTGTCAATTTTACTAAAAGTTTACCAATTTTGTTGATTTTTTTTTTTAGATGAACTGGCTTTTAGTTTTATTGGTTTTCTATTTTCTTGTTTACAAATGCATTGATTTCTGATTTTATCTTTATTATTTTCTTCCTTCAGCTTGTTTTGAATTTATTTTGTTTTCTTTCCATCTTTTTAAAAATAAATTTTGTCTTTATTTTTATTCCCTTCTATGTATTGTTTTCCCTTGATATTTCCTATTTAACTAATGCATTATTTATAAGTATATTTTTAATTCCCAAGATTTTGAAAATGTTCCCTCTGAGTTTCTGTTGCTGATCTACTGTTCTTCGATACATTGTGGTCAGAGAACATACTCTGTATGAGTTTAATTTTTTTAATTTGTTAAAGTTTGTTTTATGACCCATGATATAGTCTATGTTGGTGAATGTTCCATATGAGCTTCATAAGAATATGTTTTCTGCTGTCGATGGTTAGAGTGTTCTATAAATGTCAGTAGATCTTGTTTAATGATATTCTGTTATTCTCTATCCTTGCTGATTTTCTATCAATTGTTAAAAATGAGATCTTGAGGCCCATGTTATAATTATGGATTTCTTTCTCATTCTGCTCTATTGGTTTTTACTCTGTGTATCTTGAAGTTCTATTGTTTGGTCCAAACCATTTAGGATTGCTATATTTTTGGGAAATTAATCCATTTATTGTTTTGTAATGTCCTTCATTGTCTGTAGAAATTTCATTTGCTTTTAAGTCTCCTTGATCTAGTGTTAGCATAGTTGCTCCTTTTAAAAATTAATATTTGCCTGATATATCTTTTCTATCCTTTTGCTTTCAACTTATCTATGTTGTAATGAAACAGGAGAGTTCCCTGATCCCCTTGTGGGACTCACAACAGGGGTGTGGCTCTGCCACCACGTGTCAATCCCTTACTGGAGGGGGAGCAGGTGGATGGGCAGGTTCAGGAACAAGGGCAAGCACTTTTGGGCTCCAGCCTCATGGTAGTGTCTAGGGGTGTGTCACAATTAATGCTTTTTTAGCAGTTGCTGTCCACAGATGGCTAAGTGCTAAACCAGCTCAGTGGAGAGTCAGATGACAGCCTTTTATACCCTGGCCTCTTGGTTCCTGGGTCCTTGTCCAGTGTCCAGGAAGAATCAGGTCACTTGGACTTGAAGGATGGTAAATGCAGGGATTGTATTGCATGATGGAGTTGACTTCAGCCAGATGGATGGGGAGCTGGAAAGTGGATGGAGTAGAAAGACTATCATCCCATGGAGTTTGGCCATCCCCTGGCCAATTTCTCCAGCTATCCCCAGCTGAACTCCTGTCAACATTCAGATGCTCCTTCTCTTCTCTCCTTCTCTGCCTCACCACTCTGCCTCTCTGCTGCTTTGCCACTCTTTTGTTCCTCTGCTCATCTGCTCTTGGAGCCTGGGGTTTGGGGTTTATATAGGTACAGGATAGGGGAGTGTTGTGGGCCAAAAGGCAACATTTGAGCAGGAAAACAGAAATGCCTTTTCCCATTTGGGGCCGTGGGTTTCCAGGCTTGAGAGTGGGGCCTTTGCCAGGAAACCACCCTCTTCTACCCAGTATTTCCCTGCCTCCTGTCTATATCAATAATTTTCAAAGCAAATTTCTTACAGCCCACATATAAGTCGGTGGTGGTTGTTAATTCCACTTTGTGAAACACTACCTTTTAATTGGTTTATTTAGATCGTTACAATTAAATAATTACTGATAGGTAAGGGCCTATGTCTGCCTTTTCATTATTTGTTTTCTGTTTTCACTTTCTCAATTTTCCATTGTTTGTGTGTATGTATTTTGGCCTAACTGTGGATAACTAGAAAAGATTTTTGTAATTCTGTTTTGATTTATTTGTTTTTCATTATAACTTTATATAGTTTTCTTGGTAGTTAGTTGCCTGCTGGTGTCAATGTGTTACCACTTCAAGTATGAAAACCTTACTTCAATTTAGGCCCCCTTAACTGCTTTCAGGTATAATTGTCTCAGTCATTTCCTTTGCATACATAGAACACCATATCAGATGGTGTTCATCTTTTACTCCAACCATAAAAAATAATTTTTAAACTCATGAGATGAAAGATGGTCTTATTATGTTCACTGCAATTTATATACACTCTGTTCTTTACTTTCTAAAGATCCCAGTCGTCATCTTTTATAATTATTTTTAGTTTAGAGTTTCCTTCAGCTGTTCTCTTTTTTAAGAAAATAAATTGTTTTATTGCATTAGGGTGATTTGATTTTTAGATTTGCAAAATATGAACTTGAAAACTGGAAGGTTTTTAAATGTATTCCAACAATTTTTGGGATACAGATGGGTTTTTGGTTATATGGTTATGTTCTTTAGTGGTGATTTCTTAGATTTTAGTGGAACTGTCATCTGAGCAGTATACACTGTGCCCAATGTGTACTCTTTTATCCCTCACCCCATTCCCATTAGTCCAGCTCCCAAGTCCCCAAAATCCATTATATCACTCTTATGCCTCTGCATCCTCATAGCTTAGGTCTCACTTATAAGTGAGAATACATGATATTTGTTTTTTTATTCTTGAGTCATTTCACTTAGAATGATGGCCTCCAACTCTGTCCAAGTTGATGCAAAAGACATTATTTCAAAATTCCTTTTTATGGCTGAGTAGTATTCCATGGTGTACATATACAACATCTTCTTTATCCACTCAGTCAATGGGCACTTAGTTTGGTTCCATATCCTTGCAATTGTGAATTATGGTGCTATAAATATATATGTGTATGTGTCTTTTTCATGTAATGACTTCTTTTCCTTTGGATAGATACTCAGTAGTGGGATACTCATACTATCAAATGGTAGTTCTAGTTTTTGTTATTTAAGAAATTGCCTACCATTTTCCATAGTCGTCGTACTAATTTATTAGGTTGGAGCAAAAGTAATTGTGGTTTTAAAACAATGGCAAAAACCACAATACTTTAGCACCAACTTACCTACCTATACATTCCCACCAGCATTCCTTTGGCTATTCTTTAATGGTAAATCTGCTAGCATCAAATTCTCTCAGTTTCCTTTCAAGTGATAATTTCTTTATTTCCACTTCAGTATGAAGGATGGTTTCACCAGATACACAATTTGGGATTGACAGCTCTTTCAGCACTTGTTAAAGCTTGTACCACTTCCTTCTGTCTTCCATGGATTCAGATGACAGATTCTGTCATTAAACTTGCTTTTTCTTTATAGACAATGCAGCAGTTTTCTCTGTTTTAATAATTTGTTCTTTGTGTATAGTTTTCAGAAGTTTACTTATAATATGATTGGTGAAGTTTTAGATTTATCCTAGTTGAGTTTTACTCAGCTTCTTGAATTGGTAGCTTTATGTGTTTTGCCGGATTTGTTAGGCTTTCAAATATTTATTTAAATACTTTCTTAGCACCTCTCTATTTCTTTTCTTTATCAAAATTCTTGGTCTCTGTTTATTTTTCTTTTAGTCTATTTTCTCTTTGTTGTTCATATTGAATAAATTCTATTAATTTGTCTTCAAGTTCACTGAGTTTGTTTCTGTGTTTTTTCCACTCTACTGTTGAGAATATCCAGTGAAATTTTTGCTTGTTTCTTTCTTTGGTTATTTTGTTTTTCACTCCCATAATTACTGTTTGATTGCTTTTTATTTTTATATATTCTATTTATGTCCTGAGATTCTTTATGTCTTTTAAATTTGTTTTACAATAAATTATAATGATTATTGAACCATTTTATGATGACTGATGGCTGCCTTGCTTGCCTTTTCTTTTCTTTTTTCTTTTCCTTTCCTTTCCTCTTTTCTTTTCTTTTCTTTTTGTTTCTTTTCTTTTATTTTCACAGGGTCTTACTCTGTTACCCAGGCTGGAGTGCAGTAGGGATCATAGCTCACTACAACCTCCTCTACCTCCTGGGCTCAAGCAACCCTCCTGTCTCAGTCTCCCAAGTAGCTGGGACTACAGGCACATACCATCACACCTGGCTAATTTTAAAAATTCTTATAGAGATAGGGTCTCACTACATTACCCAGGCTGGTCTGGAACCACTGGCTTCAAAGAATCCTCCTGTGTTGGCCTAGTCTTACAGGCATGAGCCACCATGCCTGGCTAAATCTTTATCAGATAATTCCAACATGTGGATAGTCTTGGTATTGGCATCAAAGGATTGTCTTTTCTCATTCATATTGTAATTTTTCTGGTTTTCGGTACCAGCAATTCTTATTGCACCCTAGACATTTCAGTCATTATATTAGGAGACTCTTAATCCTATTTATTTTTTTTATTTCAGCAGGTAGTTGCTCTGTTTAGGGTTCGTATGTGAGTTCTGGACTACTTTTGTGGGCTTTGGGTCCAATGATTATTTAGTTGTTCCTCTTCTTGCAATGCTTTCTAGTCTGTTTTGTTCCTTTACATCTTTGGAGCTTCCTACTCAACCACTGATGTTGTCTGCAGTGGTAATAGGAACTTTCCTAGTCCATTGGTGCCAGGAGGATGCAGGGTTCTGCTGATGCGGGCTCTGAGAGTGGGTCCTGCCTGCCACTGGTTCACATGGGAAGTAGAGGCTGGAATGGTTGGAGTTTCTCTGCTGTTGTTACTCACACAGGTTGGACCCTGGTTTATCTCTTTTATTGTTTTTTAAAAAAAATTATTCACTTTTTAATTGACAAATACAAATTTTATATATTCATAGTATACAATAGGATGTTTTAAAATTTGTTTTACCTATGGAATGGCTAGAGTTAATTAATACACGTATTACTTCACAAATTTATCATTTTCATCATGAGAACACATAATCTACTTTCTTAGCGCTTTTTAAGTATATAATATACTAACTAAAGTCACCATGTTGTGCAATAGATCTCTTGAACTTATTTCTCCTATCTTACTGTAATTTTGTCTTCATCTCATTTTAAGGCCATTCTGTTTCCAAATTATAGAATCCAGTAATGTGTCAGAAGTAAAACGAGCACACCTACCAATGGGCTTTCATCCAATAAATAATTTTATCTTTTATTCATCACTAGAAGGTAGCTATTCTGAGCTCCAGCAAACATTTTTTCATGCATATTTCATTATATTCCCTGCCTGTGTTCACACTGGTTGCCTAAATATGCCTCCTAGTCTTACCACATTTCTCTATTCCCCAAGGCCCAGGTTAAAGCACACATTTTCTTCCATGGCTTCACCAAAATCATTCTGGAGAGAATTTTCTGTTTTATGACTTCCTTCAGTATATATCAAATGCCTCACTTTGATGCTATTAATTATTGTTTGTTCTGGGAATGTTTCTTTTTATTTTCTTCTATGTTATGCTGTAAGTTCCTCAAAATCAGTCTGTCTTTATTTCAATTCTCTTAAATCCATCAAACATTCCAGCATTGTATTGGATACATATGGGGTATTTTATGGCCACTGATTGATTGATTACAAAGTGAGGTTCAGGCAGTGCTGACCTCTTTTAATCTATCAAAATGCACAGAACAGCTCTGAGAGAGAAACAGAGCTTGAGTTGGAAGGGATTTTAGCTATAATTTAATCCAGACCACTTCATTTTAAACAGAAGAATTTAAGAGGTAGAAAAGACAGAGTCAAAAGATGACTAAGAACAAAAATGAGAGCAATATTGATCAGGATGTTCAACAATCACATCACTACATTTCCCACAAAACCCTACTCTTCTCTATAAGGGGGACCTCTTTTATGTGATTCTATTCACTATGCCTCTTTTTCAACACGAAGGCAGGGGAGGAGACTAATGATAGCTGTGCAATTAAGAGACCAAATCTGGCCTGCTAAAGAGGGTTGCACCCTGCCACATCTACAACAAATTCTGAAAGAAAGTATTCACTAGAGACTCCTAAGTAATCTCTTTTTAAGCTGTCTTAGGTTTGTACAATGTATTTTAAAATTTTGTGGGTTTTTTGGTATTAAATATTAACACACATGCAGAAATGTATGCCAATAATAATTGTACAGCTTAATTGATTATCAAAAAGTGATTATAGTTGTATAACCACCATTCAAGTCAAGAAATAGAATCTGACACATTAAAAGCTTAACTCTTCTAAAGATTGTTACATAAATGATCCCCTTTCTCTTCTAAGAAAACCACTACCTTGATTTTTAACATCAGACTAGTTGGCCCTTTTTTAAAACTTTGAATAAATGAAATTTTATAAGCGTATTGTGTGTTTCTGACTTCTTTCAGTCAATATTGTATTTGTGAGGTTCATCCATGGTTTTACATGTCCATTTATTATTATCATAATGGAGTATTCCCTTGTTAGAATATGTTACAATTTATTCATCTATTCTGTTGTTAGTGGACTCTTAGATGGTGTCCAATTTGAGGCTTTTATGAATAGTACTACTATTAATGTTCTTTCTCTTATTGTTTGAATCACATAATCATTATTTTTATTGGTTCTATATTTAGGAGTGAAATTGTTGGGTCATAAGATGTGCATATGTTCAACTTCAGTAGATTTTACCAAACTGTTTTCCAATGTGGTTGTTTAAACTGACACTACTACCAGGAGTGTACGAGAATTCCATTTACTCCAAATCCTTGCCAACTTGTCAGTCTTTTTAATTTTGAACATTCCATTCTGCATATAATGATATTTCCTTGTGGTTTTTCTGCATTTCCCTGAATACTAGTGAAGAGGAGCCGCTTTTCAAATACAGAGTGATAATTTCCATATCCTCTTTCACTAGAGACTGATTCAAGTCCCTTGCTAGTCTTGTATTAGGTTATCTTGTTCTCAGTAGTACGTAGAAGTTCTGACGATTGGTTTGGATGTGGTCATTTGTCGGAAATATGTGTTGTATGTATTTTCCCCACTTGGCTTGTTTTATCATTCTTTGGATATACCATTGATTAAGATAAATTCTCAATTTTGTTGTGGTACAGTTTATCAGTCTTTTATAGTTGGTGCTTTCTGTGAAACTATTTTAAGAAATCCTGTTCTACCTAAGCTTGCGAAAATTGTATTTTTGTTTTATTCTATATTATTTGTTTTACCTTAAATATTTACACCTGTAGTCCTACTAGAATTCCTGTAGTAAGGATGAAACATTGTTTTTCTTTTGTCCTTATGAGAGGCAATTTGACCCAGTGCCATTCGTGAAAGAGATCTTACTTTCTCTATTACTCTTCAAGGTCAACCTTGTGATAAAGCAACTGAACGTGTGTGTGTTAGTCCATTGGTAGACCCTCTTTTCTGTTCCATTGTCTGTCTGTAACTACTCTGATAACATAATATTTCAGTTGCAGTAGTTCTGTAATGAGACTTGATATATAGTAGCGAAAGGTCTCAAATTTATTTTTCTTAGAAATTTCTTGTCTATTATTAGTCTTCTCCATTTCATAAATATATTAAAATTGGCTTGTCGATTTCACATGCAAACAGATACACACATATACCTGCCTGTATTTTGATTGAATTGTAGTGAATAACTTTTGATTTTCTTTTGATAGAATCTTAAGATTTATCTTATTAAATTTGAAATTTTATCAATTTATCTTATTAAATTGGGAATTTCATTGATTTATTTTTACTTGTGAAGTAAGTCTACCAGATATTTCCTTAAAAAAAAAAAAAAAAAAAAACTCAAGTCTCCATGCCATATTGCTAGATTCACTTTGCAGAGTTTTTTTTTTTTTTTTTTTTTAGGATTTTTTTGTATCTCTGATCATGAGTGAGATTGACCTAGATTAATATTTTGTTATATCTTGGTTAACTATTAGTTGAGGCAATGTTATTATGGCCTCAAAAGAAATTGAGAACTATATTTTCCTATTCTCTGAAATAATTTATGTAAAAATAATACTATTTCCTTAAAATATTGGAATAGATGCACTGGTAAATTATTATGAGCCTACTGTTTGTTATAAAGTTTTATATTATGAAGCCAACTCTTTTAAGAGTTATGTAACTATTTATATTCTTTATTTTTATATTCATTAGATAAATTGAATTTTTCTAATAGTTTACGTACTTTGTCAAATTTCCAAATGTATTGGTACAAAATTGTTGTAAGGCTTTCTGATATTATTAGTTTGTAGAATCTGAAGTGATGTCCTCTTTTTCATTCCAGATATAGTTTATTGGTGCTGCTATTCTTGAACAATCTTTAGAGCTATTTATCTATTTTATTAGTGTTCTCAAGCATAAATTTTGATTTTGCAATTTTATTAATGATGAATTCCAACAATTTTTAATTGTAAAACGTACCATATGTTCCTGGAAAAAACTCAGGTCTTGATATATTATTCTTTATATTTTATTATTTTTATTAGTGAGTTTATGCTAGAATTTTTCTATTTACTTTTTCTTTGCCTTTTATTTTGATTATTTCTTCTTTCTGCTACGTTGGAGTTTAATTTACTGTGCTGTTTCAGAATACTTGAGATGGATACTTACTCAGCATATCCACTATCATCCAGTCTTCTTTTCTAATTTATGTATTTAAGGTTATAATTATCCTTCTAAGGCAGGCTTTAGCTATATAGCTTTATTCTAAATTTTTACATATTGTATTTTTCTTATTCAATAAAAATATTTTCTAATTCAGTAGTGATTTCTACTTTGAGTCATGCATTTTTCAGATGTGTAGCCCTAATTTTTTTATCGTATGGTTAATTACTAGTTATCATTTTGTTATTTAATGCCTTTTTATTTTCTAATATTTTAAAAGAGTATAATTTATACAATTTTAGTTCTTTGAAATTTATAAAGTTGATTCATAACACTCCTTTTGTTAGTTTCATTAAATATTCCATGCATATTATACATTTCAGTACAACATTCTATTATGTCCAGGTTGGCAGTTACCTTATTTCAACAACTTGAATACAGCATTCCATTTCTTCTGGTGTCCATTATCTACTTGCTAGTTTGAAGGTATTGCTCACCAGGCTTCTTTTATCTTATTCTTTCTTTCCTCCTGGGATTCCAGTTAGAACTATGTTCATCTTTTTTTACCTTACTCGGTATCACAGTTTTGTTCTTTTCTGTACTTTCTGTCATTTAATCTCCCTGTGCTTCATTTTGGAAATTTTTCTTCTAAACTTTCTTTTTGTTATTCTCTCTGTGTTTCCCTTATAATTAATCTGCTTTAAACTCGTCCATTGAGTTATTAATTTCAATTTTTATATTTTTGATTCTAGAAATTCTGATTTTAAATTTCATCTTTGCTAAAAATTGTAATCATCTATTTCCTTGAGAGGCTAAGGACAATTATTAAAAATTTATGATGAATCACTGTTTTTCTGAATCCAGTTAGTATCTGCCACTTTTTAATTTTTTAAACTTTTAGTTTTTTAGTCGTGACGACTTTTCAAATTTACTTATGGAAGGAGACTAAGAGGACTAAAAATCACCTATCAGCCTACTCAAGACTTGAGTTGATAGGAAGCTGGGTTACAGAGCCTGTGGGGTCTCATCTATTTCGAATGCACTCTTGTTCCTAGGATAAGGATTTGGGGGCCCCAACCCAAATTCCAGGGGGTAGGGAGATGCTTTCTAGTCACCTACTTTTTAGCAGGTCCTGGGCTACCATTTTTGTTGCCATTCCTGAAGGGACCTATGCTCTGTTCAGCTTCTTAATGGTAGCTCACATACTTTTGCAGGGAAAGAAACTCCAAATTATTGGATTCGTCTTTGACTCTCCTCCTATTTTACCAATCACTGTACTTCTTCACTGTTAGTAACTTACCAAAACTGTCAAATATATATTTTTTTCAATAATCTTTCTAGTTTTACTAGTTTGTTTCAGTAGGAGAGGGGTTATTCAAAGTTACATATTTAGTTATTGCCAGAAGAAAAACTCACTCAGATGATTTAACGACATATTTATTCTGCGGCCAGCAGGCCCTCTGTTAAAACTGTTAAAGCTTTCTGCCTTTGTACAGCTAGCTGTTCCAAATTAACCATGCATTAATTTAATGCCAGTGAGTGTGATTGAATTCAAAGTATTATTTTAAAAGATCTGGCTGGGTGTGGTGGCTCACGCCTGTAATCCCAGCACTTTGGGAGGCCGAGGTGGGTGGATCACGAGGTCAGGAGTTCAAGACCAGCCTGACCAACATGGAGGAACCCTGTTTCTACTAAAAATACAAACATTAGCCAGCTGTGGTGACGCGTGCCTGTAATGCCAGCTACTCAGGAGGCTGAGGCAGGAGAATTGCTTAAACCCTGGAGGCGAAGGTTGCAGTGAGCCGAGATTGTGCCACTGCACTCCAGCCTGGGTGACAGAATGAAACATCATCATAAAACAAATTTCTGTGAGCTACTTACCAAGATTTGTCCCCTAAAGGCCTGACATTCTTCATAAGAGCCAGAAATACATCCATCTATCCCTAAATAGGGACTTGCCGAGGCAAGAGCTATCTTAACACGAGGTAAAGTAGAGGAATCTAGAGTCAGTCCGTACAGATGAAATAATCGTTATGCTGGATTCTTCCCAGCCTGTGTGAAGCACTGTTGGTAGATTTCTGCTTTGGGCTTTGTGTTTGTTTTTCTCCAAATGCATGTCTAAAAATTGAAAATGTCTTTATCATTGTGCTCAACACCTTCAACAGTCTACAGAGTAGATTACAATGTCTTCTTTTATCTAAGCATGGCCCTTGTCCACCTCCATCATGCCAAGTTGTTTCACTACTTCTCATTCCTTTGAACTTCAAACAATTGCCATACTATACCTTTTGCTGGTCACTGAATATCAAACATTGGTGTGCCCTCTTCTTGTGACCTCTATACTTGTCAGTGATTTTGCTTTTGCACTTTTCACACTGTATTCATTTCTTGGCATATCTACCTACACAACTAGTCTATGCACTTAATTGAGTGATAAACTAGCTTATACAAAATCAGAAACAAATCTTTTCTAAAAGAAGACTTAAAAAAACAATAGATAGAGACATAATTTGCTTTCCTTTTTGTTATGAAACATGCATTGAGGGAGGTATGAGCAAAACAACAAGTTTGAATAATGACCCCATAGAACATCACCATGCTAGAAAAAGGCAATTCAAAAGTTGAGTGACTCCTCTAAGGCATAAATCTCTGAAATTAATGATAGGAATGAGAGACAGACAATAAGTAGGACAGTTGGCTAGTCTAGGCATTGAGAGTTATATAAAATACATGGAATAATTTAAAAAAAAAGCTGTATTGTTTTCATTACTGGTTATCTTAGTAAGGGAAACAAGGCTATTTTCATAATTATCAGACAAATCTGGAGCAGGCAAGACAGGTTTTGAAGGCAGTGTTCCATAAACAGCAATTAATGATGTATGTCATCTGTTTCCAATCTATCAGTAATGCTTCAAAAACAAGAATAATCTGCAATTAAAATTATCATTAGGAACAGCAGGATAGAAGCTGGGTAGGAGGTGGCTTTTCTCTAAGAATTCAATAATTTCAAAAGCATCATCAGAGTGTCTTAAGTATATCATGCTTCTTTTTAAATTAAGCATTACCTTTTTTTCCCCTCGAAAATGTGTTTGCATTAGAAAGGATCAAATTAAAAAGACCCTTTTATTGTAATCAAAGGGAACATTTCTTATAAAGAAAACCAAAGAGTGATAAATAACATTAATGTAATATGATTTAAGCAGTTTTATGATTCTAATTTGTTGTATATTCAGTATTACATATATCTGTATAGATGAGTGAGACAATGTGATAGATTTGATTTTTACTTTGAGAAGAAAAGAAAATTTGTATTATTTTGTTGCTGCCATATGGCAAATAGAGTCATAATAATGGGCAGAGTATATAATTTGTATATGTCTTGGGAATTCACATGGCTGGGTGCCCCAAACAGAGGAACATATCCTCCTCCCCTGCTTATTTAAACTTGGTGTTCAGTATTGAAAAAGCAAATTTTCATTCAAGAGATATAAGGCGGCCGGGCGCGATGGCTCACGCCTGTTATCCCAGTACTTTGGGAAGCCGAGGTGGGCAGATCACGAGGTCAAGAGATCGAGACCATCCTGGCCAACACGGTGAAACCCTATCTCTACTAAAAAATACAAAAATTAGCTGGACGTGGTGGCATGCGCCTGTAGTCCCAGCTACTCGGGAGGCTAAGGCAGGAGAATTGCTTGAACCCAGGAAGCGGAGATTGTAGTGAGCAGAGATTGCACCACTGCACTCCAGACTGGTGCCTGGCAACAGAGCAAGACTCTGTCTTTAAAAAAAAAAAAAAAAGATATAAGGCTTAAAATGAAAAGATTCCTGGAAAAATATGTGTATAGGCAGCCATACATATATATTTTCAATTTGCCTAATTTGCTTTTAATTGATAAGTGGGAAAATTTTGCTTACAAGTATTTTTTTTTCTCCTTAGCCTTTATCCCTAGTTCTGCTAAAGCCAGCCCCCATCTGGATTCTGTTTTGTCTCATCATTTTTATCATCATCCTAGACTCTGGTTCTTTTAAAACAGATATAGTCAATATAAAAAAAATGCATCTTTTTCTATACTTACAAAGCATTTATACTTAGATATAACACAGGATGTTTTACCTACTGTAATATTTAAGTAAATTTCAATACATCATGTGGGACATATATATATTCATATATACAGGAAGTTTTACAGGTATATGGGTATATCCATATAGATGTATTCACCATGCTCTTGTTTCACACATTGTTATGATTTTGATATCTATGTTAACATATACAAATCTAATTTATTCATTAAGTAACCATATAATAATATTCCAATAATGTTCCAAACAATGATTATACTAAAATTATCTATTGATCTAGTATTAAATTTTCCCCTTAGTTCTTTGCTTTACCAGAAATCCCATTATGTATGTTTCTGTGCACATCTCCTCAAATACAAGTGAAAAACCTTCCCTTGTAGACATGACTTGAAGTGAAATTAAACTGTATGAAGGCATGCAGATTTTAAGCTTTGCAGATTATTGACAAATTTATTCCAAAACTTTATGTATACATCCTCTGGAATAAATGAAAATTCATCTATGTCCTAGTTATTTAAAATTTTTGCTCATCCAGCTAATGTTAAATTTTATCTTATCCTTCTGTTTTGACTTTCTTTCTTCTGATTGCCACTTAGGTGGGACAATTTTTCGTGTACTTTTGATGGCCCTTTCTGTGTATTGTCTATTTATATATTTTGCCCAAATTTCTATTACCTGCTTTTTGTGTATGAATTAATACGAATTTCTTATATATTCCAGCTAATTCTTTGCTAGTGATATGTTAAATATGTATATGCCAATCTATCATATCATTTATTCTATCCACTTTAATATTTCAAGTTTCTTTTGCGAGTTGTATTTTGCTTTTTACCTACAAATTTCTTTGTCAGTAGGCCAGAACTAATGTAGTTGGGTCACACTGAAAGACTACATCCATTATTAAACTGTAAAATACTCTTATAGCTCTCATTAACAGGTACTTCCCAGACCTCAGGCCTCCCTCTTGCCCAAGTGGCCACGGCTGCTGTAGTCTGTCATGCCTCTCCCTGGGACACTGCTTACATTCCCAAAGATCCAGTAACTTAGTACGAATACCTGACACTGCAAACACCTATGGGATCCTATTCCAGTGTCATGGCCAGCAACTATTATGACTCATTGCTCCCCATACTGTTGATAAGGGTTTTACTTGATGCCACAGGAATATTCTCTTACATTTTATTCTAATACTCTCAAACTTTTGATTTAAACAGTTGGGGCTTATCTAACCATTTATTTTGTGTATAATGCAACATAGAAATAGAGTACTTTTTTCCATCATGTAAATCTACTTGATCAAATATCAGATATTAATTTGCACTCTCATATTAAGAAATTCTTGTATGTGCCTGGGTCCATTTGTAGGGAAACTATACATTTTCTTTATCTTCCTATATAGTATTATAATTAACATAGCATGATAATTTATCCCATTATTTTGTAGGGCAAATATCCTTTCCTAATTTTTATTAATTGTCTGTTAAATTCTTAGTCTTCTACCACATCCATTTCATAATTAATTTGCCTAGTTTCAGGAAAAAAATTCTTCTTTGATTTTGATTTAAAATACTTTGATTGATTTGCTTTTTTGTTTTTTTTCCACTTTGGATGCCTTAGTAAGATCTGCTTATACTTTGATTGTTATATTTTTCCCGTCCATTTTGGCATCAGTAACAATGACTTCAAGCATCAATATCTAATATTAAGTCCAGTAGCCTTCCTTCTTGATCTGTGCTTTTGTGACAGATAGCATTATCTGTCTCATGAAGTCTTGTAAACTTTCTGGACTTGATTTATCCTCCTTTTCGTGGGAATGGATTGGGTAGTGGTAGCAGTCATGGACTGAGGTGAAGGTTTTCTATTCTAGAGGCAATTATGGCAACTTATATTTTGTAAATAAATGTCATATATTCTTCTAAATAACATAAATTGCGTCAAGAGTTTTATCTTTTTTAGTTGGCAAACATGCATTTATACTTTATCTATACATACACATTTTATTTCTGATCAAGCTTTATTGCAGTCAAACAACTCAGTCTCTGTGAAATCCGTTCTTTAAAATGGAAAATTGCTTTGTAGCTCTTAGATAAGCAACTTCTGCAAAATATTTTGTTTGCTTAAGAATGGAATATCTTCTATATTTTGGGGCTCTAGAAACAGGTGTAGCTATCTATCAACCTATTAACCTGTTGTCTTTTTCTATCAATTAATGTACTACATAGAGTATATCTTGGTTTATTTATTGCATCAGATTCTGAAAGAAGCATATTAAAATGTCACACCTTAGTGCGAATGAAAATTTGTCCATTCTCATAATTTTCTTAGTTTGTGTCATATTCGAGATGATTTTGTTAAAAGCATGTTAGTATATTATTTTTGAATATCCAGAACTATTTTTTCTGCTGTTTTTTTGCCCCCTCCATCTTTTTGACTTTTTTCTTTTATCTTCTCTAGTCCTCTATCTTGTCATTTTATTTAAATTGTGCTTCTTTTAAGTAATATATAAAGAAATTTTGTTTTAATGTTACAGAATTTAATTTTAAAATTCAATTTTATGAAATTACTTAAAGTCAGTGTTAACCATTTGCATATAATTATTGATAGATTTGGCATTTCCTATTTATGATTTTTTTCTTTTAATTCACGTCTGTCATTAGTTAACAATTCTGTTACTTTTTCATCTCTTATGTTGTTTGGAAGTGACAGTTTATATTTCTATTAGTTAACCTCCATTTTTTCATATTTAGTTTTTTCTGAAGTTGTTTTTAGCTTGACAAACAGTGCATTAGTATGCTCAGTGGCCCTCCAATTTTTTCCACTCCCATGTTCCAATAAATTATTATTTAGAATTCTATTTGCACCTTTTAAGTTTTTTAAATACTTGATAAAACAGAACATATAAAATAAAATATGTAAATTGTAAAGTATACAATAATAGAATGAACATCTGTAAACACTATATTCAAGAAACAGAACATTCTCAGTAATTTTGAAGCTCCCTATGGGACTTTCACTGGTTGTAATATGTTGTCCTTTTCTGAATTTATATTCTTAATAATTTGCTTTACTTTAGGGTTTTACAACATGCCAATAAACTAATCACCATCATGACAAATTAATAAACATGTTATAGGCAAGAAACATAAATACCAGTAGCTCTGAACATCCCCTTTATATTTGTAAAATTATTGAGGACCCCTCAAAGAGCTTCTATTTATCTGTGTCATACCTTTTGACAATCATCAAATTAAAAATTAAAGCATAATTTTTAAATTTATTAATGTTATTTATATTTTAAATTAACAATGAACTCATTCCATGATAATATTGGTAACAGATCTTTATGGGAAATACCTATATTTTATCTCAAAATTAGTGATGTGTGACATTGTTTTGTAATTTTTACAAACCTTCTTAATTCCTGATCTAAAAGAAGATAGCTAGATTCCTGTATCTGCACCTTCATTCAATCTGCAGTAAACATGTTTTGGTTAAGTATGTGAAAAAAATCTAATTTCAGAAAAGGGAGGATATTTTAATATATTTTCCAGATAATTGTGGATATTCTTCTTCGACAGCACAGCAAAATTCAACAAGTGGTATTTTCTTTAAAAAAATAGTTACAAAGTACAATCTAAAGCCATTCCAATAAAATTTTATATTCTCCTAAATCAAAACTTACTAGGCTATCTTGCACTTTAAATTGACCTTTTAGCAAAACAGTATGGTTTTATAATATCATACAATGGACTTTTAGAAAGTATTGGTTCAATGAGTTATACAGATCTTTTAAATGACAACACATCTACTTGTACAATATCACAACAACATATTCATTAATTTTACCCCAATTTATCTAAAAGTCTTATATAACTGGGAGATAGTTAAGCCCATGATAGGGAATACACATTTTCCAAAATTCTAATTTTTGCTTGCAAGCTCAAATTTTGTTACTGGCCACAAGTATCGTCAGTTCTCCTTGCAATGAAAGTTTTACTTCTTTTATTGTCAGGATAATGTTTACCAGGTACTCAAATCTGAGTAACTGTGGTTTGTCTGTTAATCATTATCTCAAGCAAAAATGGTGTTCCATAAAATCATTGCTAATTCAGCTTCTCACTGAAACAATTGTACAAGCCCTTTATTCCAAGACAATTGCACATTGGCAGAACTGCTTTATGCATCATTTCCATTTTCTTACACATAATATTAAACTAATATGAACTCAAGCATCAATATCTAATACAATTAATAATGTTTATTGTCTCATCAAATTTATTCTTAAAGTGCCATTCTTAATGTGAGCAGTTAGCAGCAAATAATACAAAAGTACTAGTTTAATTTGGTGTCACTACCTTGATTCACGCTAAGGCACCATCAGTTTTATCCAATATTGCCCTTGCACCATCAGTAAAAATGCCAGCACAGTAAAAAAAAAAAAAAAAAGCCAAATAAAATCTTAACGGTGATATAAAAAGTTTTTATATCACTGTTGACCTCACAGATGTCCTAAAAGTCTTAGTAATGCTTAGAGTTCTGTGTTTCATACTTTGAGAGCCACTGTTTGAGATTCACCCTTGCTTTATCTGCTTTCTGATACCATCTCTTACTATCTTTTCTGTGATATAATTTCATATTATTTCCCTTTCACAAGCATCTAAGTTTTTCCTCTTAAGCCCTTTTGCTTCAGACTACAAAACTGAGACTCTGTTATCCCTCACATTTCTTGTTACTGAAAATACTATCAACAGTGTGATTAATGAAAAGAGAGAAAGAGAGAGAGAGAGAGAGAATTATTTACGAGTACATTTATCCTTTTAGGGAAGCCTATATTAGAAGACTGAGTCAGAGATATGATGGTATGACACTTTGGTTTTAGATATAGCCAACACCATCAAAAGAAACTCTTTGACTGAAACATGTTTACATGTTAGCCCTTTAGCTTCTCTCTTTTTTACAAAAAACATGGTACAATGTGGCTATGCAGTGTTAACCTGGCACATCCTAAACTTAGTTATTTGTATATGGGGATTTGCTTAATTTTAACAGGTGACTGTGTCTGCCTGTCATGGCATGGAATTAATAACCTGACTTTTCATTTAGATTCCTGACTCTAAGGTAGGTTTTCTGAAAAGCCCCAGAGATATTATTTTAATTTTAAAGCTCATTAAGTGTCTATCTGTCACATGTGAGGTTTTATAATAATATCTTCCACTAAAGAGAAGCAGAAATTTCTTCAAAAGTTATACAGCATTAAATTTTGTAGAATGAAAAGAACCTTATTAAAAATAATCTTAAATTTCTTAATCACACATTCAATTTAATTAAGACATATAATGTATACTTTAAGTTCTACTTGACGTTAAATATTATTACCAGAGGTTAGTTAATAATTAGTTTCTCATGGTTCATTTTCACTAATTTCATTAATTAAATTTTATTAATTGTTTCTAAATCATATAGTTTTGTATTTCTTACACTAACTTGCTCAATTTAATAATATATGAGATTGTACATGTAATACAATGTTGAGAAAGTATGTACTTTCATGAAGATTTTTTTTTTTTTAAGAAAAAGAGAGGAAAGAAAGTGAGAGTGAAAGAAAGAAAAAAAAAGAATGTACGAGAGAAAGAAAGAGGAAGAAAAAGAGGGAGAGAGAACGAGATTCTTGTTCTATTGCCCAGGCTAGAATGCAGT
>CAUYLG010015677.1:0-112377 GCA_963573385.1 Cacajao melanocephalus | reverse complement strand
GAAAACAAATATCCACAAAAAGGCTTGTACAAGAATGTTCATAGCATATATATGCAACATAGCTCTGGACTGAAAACAACTCACATGTCCATCAACAGGTGAATGAATTAATAAATTGTGATAACCATACAACAAAACACTACTCAGCAGTAAAAGGGGCAGATTCCTGATTCAGTAACAGTATGAGCACACCTTACAGACATCTTGAGTGAAAGAAACCAGACAACAGAGTGTATCAGATTGGCAAAAAGCCTCTTCTATTATGTCCACAAAAATGGTTTCCAATTTCTAATCATATTGTTATATATATTCACACACACACACACACACACACACACACACACACACACACTCACGCTCACACAACTTGCGATATGTTGGAATGTAAATCCATTACATTAAGAATAAAACTACAAAAATAATTTAAAATTTTTGAGAGTTTTCTATATGTCAGGCATTATCATGAGTGTTTTATATGCATTTTATCATTTAATGGGAAAAGTACTATTATCCCCATTTTATAGACCAGAAAACTGAGGCTTAGAGAAGACAACTGCAATCACATAGTTCACTGTTTAGTGCTAGCTTTGTTTTTACAAGAATATGGAACTTAACCTATCAGCCCTTATTAACTCATAATGGTTTATATCACTTTGTGATACAGAAGAAATGAAATAGACTATCAGGATTAGTTCCTGATAAATATCTGTGTTTATCAGGACCTAGTAGCCAAGAAGTAATAGAAACTTGATCCAAACTGGAAACAAAGAACCTAAGTTGCTTGCAAGAAAAAAATATCAATACTGATGGCATAAGTTTTCCATTTTCTTTTGTACTACAGTTCTACTGGACTCAATCCCTGGGTTGCCCACTCCCAGGTTTTACCCATCTCCTTTAGTTTCCTACTTTCTGTCTTCCCAAGAAACTCACAGCTATGTCAACTCATCTGCATTCACACTCTACACAGCCAACTCAAATAATCTTTGTTCCCACATACATAACAAGGACTCAAACTTCAGTTCCCCCAGGAATTAAGGCAAGATATAAGACATATATAAACAGCTTCAACTCCATTCCTCCTATAACACACATATAGACATATGTATGTACATACATACATATGGATATATACACATACACATTTAGGTGGGCTTAGTATCATTCTCCCATGTACTCCAATGTTGACCGATGAGATTTCCCACATCTCTCTCTGCTGATCCTAAAACTGGAGACCTGGCAACCCAGAAATAACTACTGTCACTTATCTTACGACCCTGGTTGAAGCTCTCCTTGCCCCCATGTTTCAGGTGTTAGGAATGAGTTACCACCATGGTTCTTTCTGCCCTGTTCTGCTCTTCCTGGTCCCCTTTTGTTGGGGACTAAAGCCTTGCTTATGAGACTTATAAAGATGCTAAAGTCCTGCAAAAACATGGAGACACAGCACAGTTAGCCATGCTCTTTGCCTATCTGGCCATAAGTACCCCAAACCAGATTCCCTTCCATGAGTTTCTATGCAGTCCAAGGTACTCTCTTTTTGAGGGCAGGGATGTTCTAGTAAATGTTTAAAAATGAGTTAACCCAGGAAAAAAGATCTGATTTATTGAATTTACCAATTTCCATTGCAAATGCCTTCATTTGTAAAAACTTTATTTGTAATGCAATTTATTTAATGGTTAAGTTTATGTAATTTAAGTTTTTACCAATGGCTGTGTTTAACAATTGGCTTTCAAAATTCCTGAAAGTTTAACTGACTCAGAAAATCTAGTACAAGATGGCTCCAGTACATCACTCCTTGAGGGCATGGGGCACCTTGTTATTTACCACTAAGCCCTACTTTAGGGCACATATAAGCATTTAATAAATCTATATCAATCCATAAATGAACACATGAATGAATGGCTAAATAAAATAATAAACTGCTTCTGACTAAGACAATAAAAGGAGGCTTCAATTTAGTACGCTATTTGAGGGTTGTATTGCTAAACATTTCAAATGAGTAAATGTTGCAATTTCACATTTGTTCATATCATAAATATTCAGTGAATGTATATCTACCCCATGTAGGCACTGTTCTAGGATCTAGACTACAACAGACATTAAGACAGACAGTGCCTGCCTTTGAAGAGTTCAGAGACAGTGGGATTGGAATAAATACACATATTTTAGCAAGTTTCCTATTTCCTTTTCCACTATGATGTACAACCTTTCCTCCTAATTAGAGCAGCCCTCCTTCACTAACGAATCATCTCTTCCATTTCAAAGTCTTTGTTAGTACCCTTCTTCAGCTCCCCCAAAAACCACCCCACCGCCACCTGACTCCAGTTTGTCACAGGCTATGACTTCTTACCTTTTCATTGTTTTTGCTTTTCTTGGTTCAAACTTTCCAAGACACACTACTTTTATTACCACAACTAACAACTATTGAACATATTCTGTATACTATGCATTTGTGTACCTTACTTCAATTCTGTTTATAGCTCAAATTATGTAGGTATTATTACTCCCAGTATTAGATTTTTAAAAAACTCAACTTTAAACTTTTTTTACAGACAGTTTCGCTATATTATTCAGGCTGGTCTTGAACTTCTGGGCTCAAGCAATTTCACCTCAGCCTCCCGAGCGTCCTTCTGGCAAGCACCACTATGCCACCCTCACCCCCTCAACTCTGAACTTTTTTCCTTTTTTTTTTTTTTTTTTTTTAATAAGATCAGGACTTAAGGTCAGGTCAAATTTGACTGACTGCCAAGTTTACCTTTCTGTGTTTACATAGACTTTCCTTAACTCTGATATAAGCGTTATTTGATTATGTGATTGTTTAGGTGTTCCTCACATCTTATATTTGCTTATCTGTTAGATTACATGCTTTAAAAATATAAAAATGTATACCTGTATCAGCCAGAATAATGGGATTTTAATAAATTTGGTTGACTTATTTTTATAAACTATATTTTATCTCATTTTCTTTACAAAAGTAATACATGAGCAACATTTAAAAATGAAAATCTTAGGAAATCACAAAGAAGAAAATAAATTACACATGTTCCTCTTAGGCAGGGTTATACAATTATTCCTATTTTGTTATTTCAGTGTTTTTCTATGTAGTACAACCTTCAGAAATATAACTGGCATCATACTATATATGTCTTTTCACATTGTTTTTTTAATTTGATTTTCTGATACCTGACATATTATTTTCTCAGGCCATTTAATATTCTTTTATAAGGATAGTATTCCCTTGTTATTTATTTAATCATTTTCTATTATTGTTCCTATGACTTCTTATTATAAATAATTCTTAATGAACATTCTCACAGATATATCTGCACACATCCTTATTTCCTTAAATTCCTGGGTATGAAATCATACCTTCCTGTGCCAATCTGTGTGTTATCAAATTGGTTTTCTACAAAATTGCGCCAACTCACCCCGGTAGCAGCAGTAGATGGAGTACCCAATTATGTACACAGTTGACAACATTTGTTGTTATAATTATGTCCACTGTTCATCATTACCAGTCTGATAACCAGAAAGTGGTATCCCCTCTATTTGCTGTTTCTTGACTATAAATGAGTTTCAATAATTTTTCACAAATTTAGCTGCCATGTTTTGCAAAATATCTATTTAAAGCTTTTACCCACTTTACTACTTGGATGTCCTTCTTATTGATGGGTAAACTTTTTGTATAGCAAGGCTGTGAATTTTTTCCCTCCTTATGTTGCAAACTTTTTTCTATTTTCATTTACTTTTTTAAAAAACTTTACTTTGAAACAGTTATAGACTCACAAAAAGTTGCAAAACATAGTCTGAGCTCCCACATCCCTTTTATCCACCTTCCTGTAGTGATAACTTGTTACGTAACCGTGGTCCATCATCAAAACCAAGAAAGTGGCCTTGGTTCAATACTGATAAATAGACTGCAGACCTTATTTGTATTTTAGTGTTTTCTTTTACTTTTTTATTTATTTATTTTTGAGACGGACTATCCCTCTGTCGCCCAGGCTGGAGTGCAATGGTATGATCTTGGCTCACTGCAACCTCTGCCTCCTGGGTCCAAGCAATTCTCCTGCCTCAGCCTCCCGAGTAGCTGGGATTACAGGCACATACCACCATGCCTGGCTAAATTTTGTATTTTTAGTAGAGATGGGGTTGCACCATGTTGGCCAGGCTGGTCTCAAACTCCTGACCTCAAATGATCCACCCGCCTTGTCCTTGCAAAGTGCTGGGATTACAGGTGTGAGGCACTGCACCCGGCCTCTTTTAAATTTATTAATGGAGATTTTAACATAGATTGAATACATTTCTTCTTATTTTTATAAAATCCTTTATGGTTTTCTAGCTTGTATTATTTAGAGTATACAGTTTACAAAATTATATACATAATTGACCTGTACTTTCTCTTAGATTTGTTGTCATTGTGTTTGTGCATATAACTTCTGAAAGTTGTTTAGATAAGGCTGTATGGTCAGAGTGTTAGTTTATCTCAAATAGTTAGATACGTAATACTCCTTTCTTATTAATAACACTTAAGTAGAGTTTACTATGTGTTTGGTAGAAAAAACCCCTACCTCTCTCCTCCCCCTTGATCTCCACATCTGGGAGACCGCCTACAGGCCTCAGTCTGCCTGGTAACACCGAGTAACCAGTCATGGCCCAGCCTTAGCCCACCAAAGCTGAGCCAATCCCCATGCAACACAGCTCCAGCCCGCCAAAGCTGAACCAGTCCCCATGGGACACAGCTCCCCTCTCCACCCATCCTGATCATTTACCAACCATTCACCGCCACCTCAGCTGCAGGCCTCCCCATCCCTATAAAAGTGCCCAGCCCCAGCCGCTGGGCGCAGCTCTCCCTTTGTCCCTCTCTCCGTCTGCTCGAGTTGCCCGTAGACCCCAATAAACCTGGACTCGGCCTTCGGCTCTCAGAGTGTTACTTGGGACTAGACAACTGGGAAAGGACGACAGAAGGGGGTCGTACATTCGGGGGGGTCACACACTGATACTTAATACATTATCATTCTCTAGCTGCTAAATGATGTAAATAAAATACCATCACAAAGTCTAGATACAGGTTTTTAAGAAATGAAATGGAAAATAAAAAATACAAAAGTATTGAAAACTTGGGCCCTGCAATATATGTCAGTATTTCCCGTCAACAAAATTGAGCAACTGTAAAACAAACTGACCTCTACAGAAAGAGCATCTTCAAAGCCTCTGTAGGTGTTTTAAAGTAGCCAGAGGGATGTAGCTTCCTGGGACAGAAGGTCTGTGGCTTGGATAAGCAGCACATCACAGCCAGGCCTGTCGGGCAGGGAGTCACCCCATTTCCACAGATCAGAATGGCAGCACCATCAGGAATGAGGGGTGTTCAAGAGGTGCCCCGGCCAACTTTCTAGAATACTGTTATTAAAGTTTTCCAGTTGCCAGCCGGGTGTGGTGGTTCATGCCTGTAATCCCAGGACTTTGGGAGGCCGAGGTAGGAAGATCACTTGAGCTCAGGAGTTTAAGACCAGCCTGGACAACATGGTGAAACCCATCTCTACCAAAAATTTAAAAATCAGCCATGCATGGTGGTGCTCGCCTGTAATCTCAGCTACTCAGGAGGCTAAGGCAGGAGAATTGTTTGAACCTGGGAGGTGGAGGTTGAAGTGAGCTGAGATCGCACCACTGCATTCCAGCCTGCGCGATAGAGTGAGACTCTGTCTCGAAAACTAATAATAAAATAAAAAGTTTTCCAGTTGCCTTCTGAAATATATCCATGTAGCTAAAATATTAAATACTTAAAAAATCATCTTCTAAAGAACCTCTAAATTAAACTAATTAATTTGGATTATAGACATTGATACAATTTACATTTTTAAGTCAATACGCCATGGTGGAATTCTTCTGGTTTTTCTTTTTTAGGAATGCACACTGCTCATTTGGCAGATCTACCATCTAATTAATCTGCTGGATAAGTAGCCACAGATGGTAATTAAATCACATTCCCCACTATCCAAGACTATCAATCTCTGTGACACGAACAACGGATACCAGGAATAAGAATCCTGGCCATTGTCTATCCTTTGCATGTATAATAAAGTTTCAGAGATGTATATAAACCAAATTTTCCATCTACTTTTTTCTTTTTTTTTTTTTTGAGATGGAGATTCACACTTGTCTAGGCTAGAATGCAGTGGTGCGATCTTAGCTCACTGCTACCTCTGCCTCCCGGGTTCAAGTGATTTTCCTGTTTCAGCCTCCTGAGTAGCTGGGATTACAGGTGCGTGCCACCACGCCAGGCTGGAGTGCAGTGGTGTGATCTCGGCTCACTGCAACCTCTGCCTCCCAGGTTCAAGCGATTCTTCTGCCTCAGCCTCCTGAGTAGCTGAGACTACAGGCACACCCGCCACAGGAAACAGGAAAATTACTCAAACCCAGGAGGCAGAAGTTAGGGTGGCTAATATAAAGACCTGTCTCACAATTAACTCTAAAAATAGGAGATGAGAGAGGCTTCTTAAGGAAGGGTTTCAGACAAAGGCTGGAGGGTTCCACCAGTCAGGGCACAGAAAGGCACCCAGCTCGACCAAGGATGCTGCTGAACATCGTGCCAGGAACAAGACAGGCTCCACAACAAAGAATTACCCACCCCCAATGGCAGCAATGCCAGGGACGAGAAATCCAGCCAGAGAAATACAATGAGAGCTTCATGTATAATCTCAAATTCTGTAGTAGCCACATCTTAAACTAATTTTAGTAATTTATTTTATTTAACCCAATATATCCAAAATATTAGCATTTCAACATATCATACAAAAAAATGGTATTTTATACTTTTTTCCATGTTGTCTTCAGAATCCAGTGTGTACCCGATACTTTTAGAGCACGTCTCAATTAAGCTACTAAATTAACAGTTAACATGAAATCTAGTCTTAACAAAGTTGTTTTTAATGGAAATATGGTTTCTGTTTCATTTTAAAATTTAACTTATGTCAATTAAAATTAAGTAAAAAATCAGTTTCTCAGTCATACTCGGCAGATTTCAAGTACCCAAAAGCCACAAGTGGCTAGTGGCTACCGTACTGGACGGAATGGATCTCTGTGATTACTTCTCAAAACAAAATGGTTGTACTGTTTTAAGAATAGGGTGGGGAGCAAAAATCTGCCCAATTTTACAAGTCTAAAGTCAAGAACAGACAAAAAACAGTCCACAGTCTAATCACCAAAAAATGCTCAATCTTCTGCAGTGTTATTTGAAGAAGTAGAGGGAGTAGAGAAATTAAAAAAAAAAAAAAAGTAGGAGATTCAGTTCTAAAAAAAAAAATTTGTGTTGAAAAAGATGTGTTTCCATATTTAAAAATTTCACTCCCTCTGCCAGGAAAAAAGGAGAGGGAGAATTCCCTAATGATGTTGGATGGTCGTGTTACTCCAGGCAGAAATAAGAACAGATGAGAGCAGCAATCAGAATTTTCAGGCTGAAAGCAGAGCTCAGTGATTCTCTTTCCGTGGAGTTTATCTGAGGGTCATTATCCTGCATTCTATGCTTCCTTTTTCTCTTCATACAGAGAGAACACACCCTGTACCAGGGACTGGCAGTGATGTGTCCTGGTTCTATTTTCAACCATACAGATGACATTACAACTATCTAGACAACAGCACAATAACTGGTTTTTAAATGAAGCGTCTCACACTGGTTTTGTCTATGTGATGCGAATGGCTCCACTTGCTAGCACACCATTATTTCCCTGCTACACAGCGTTGCAGACAGACCTAAAGAACTACATTAATTTAAGAAGTGTTGACTAACAAATGCCGTGCTTGAATCCCCCTTGTTCTGAAAACTTGTGCAAGGTCAGAAGATCACGATCCCCCAAAATCTTTAAATGTCATTTGGATGGCAGAAATTACGTGTTATTTGGGCCAGGCACGGTGGCTCATGCCTGTAAGCCCAGCACTCGGGAGGCTGAAGCGGACGGATGACTTGAGGTCAGGAGTTCTTGACCAGCCTGACCAACATGGTGAAACCCTGTTTCTACTAAAAATACAAATATTAGCTGGGCATGGTGGCACATGCCTGTAGTCCCAGCTACTCGGGAGGCTGAGGCAGGACAATCACATGAATCCAGGAGGCAGAGGTTGCAGTGAGCTGAGATTGCGCCCCCGCACTCCACCCTGGGCAACAGTGCAAGACTCCAATTCAAAAAAAAAAAAAAAAAAAAAGAAAGAAAGAAATTATATGTTATTTGGAAGCTGAGCCTCGCAAATTCACCTAACTACACAGATCTCCTTTATCTACCTGCTGGACAACAAGCCCACCTCCTGCCTCTGCTCCATGGATTGCTAGGTTAAACATAAACACTTAACACTGTTTGCTCTCAGAGGCCCCTGAAAAGAAGAAAAAGATGACAAAACAAAGGTAGGCCAATTAAGCCTCACCTGGAATTGGCCGCCAGGTGCTTCATGATTTCCAGGTCTGCCGCCTGATTTTCATGAGACACATATGAGCTCTTCTGGGTCTTGTGTATATACATGCATATTTTTACTGAGGTATCCTTATACTTGGCAGGAGGTGGGGGAGTATCATCTCTTTCATGGAGGATATAAAAGAACTGAGGAATGGAAACCAGAGCTACTGCGCACACTCTTGCTACTGCCCAGCTGCGTAACCTGGGGCAAATCTTCTAAGCCAAAGCTACACAGCTGTACAATCCTCCTCCTTCTGGCAGCTAGATCTGCACTAAGAAAAATGCCTAGGACAATTAAAGCCTCTTGGAAACGAAGGTTTAACTTCTTACCTACATGTCAGCTTTAAACAATATTTTAAATTATTTGCTATTTTTATAAAGTACAAACATACTAAGATAAAAACACTCATTGTCAGTGGTGATATCATCTGTCCACTAAATTATCTTCTAACTATGTAGGAGCTCTTTGTGTATGATGGATATTTCATCCACCACCTGCGTTACAGATAACTTATTCCAAATCTAATATTGGTCTTGTGGTTCTGTTTACAGTATAATTTGCCAAACCAAATCTACCTACTTGGGAAGGCTATATATGTTATTACCAAAATCTATATGTGAAACATAAATGAACAGCTATCATTCAGTATTTTCCCAATAGACAAGATAAAAACATTCATTATTAACAGGTATTCCAGAAAAAAAGGTAAATTTCTTAATTCACAACGTTTGGTAACCTCGACTTAAAATTTTTAGAAATTCAAGTTCTATGTCAAAACCAAAACACCACATATAATTAAAACAATCTTCTCAGGTATATACCAAGTGGTAGTAAATACAACTAAATTGGGGCAGAGGTGGAGGGTAATGGGGTATGTGATTATTTTTCAAATTAAAAAATAATACTTTTTTTTAGAGAGTTTCACTCTTTTTGCCCATGCTGGAGTGCAATGGCATGCTCTCAGCTCACTGCAACCTCTGCATCCTGGGTTCAAGCGATTCTCCTGCCTCAGCCTTCTGAGTAGCTGGGATTACAAGCATGTGCCACCATGCTTGGCTAATTTTGTATTTTTAGTAGAGATGGGGTTTCGCCATGTTAGCCAGGCTGGTCTCGAACTTCTGACCTCAGGTGATCCACACTTCTCAGGCTCCCAAAGTACTGGGATTACAAGCATGAGTCACCGAGCCCAGCCAAAAAATAATACATTATATAACAAAGGAAACGATCTACAGATAAAGGACAAGCTAGACCTCTTCCTACACCCTCCAATACCAACAGTAACAGCACGAGTGCTTCTTTCCACACCCCTCCCTTCATACAAACAAGGGTATACAGGTAGATGCATTTTTTCAAATTGACATATTACCCTATAGGTCGTATTGCTTTTTCACAAACTATCAAGGACACTCCCCTTCAAGACACAGGTACACCTTTCTTTCTAATACTTTTAGGCACATGTACACGTACGTAGGTAGTACATCATGCATGCTTTTATTTTTAATGTAGTCTTTCCTCCTGCCACCCGACTCCCTCATCTCCACCACCACTCTACCACCCTAAATAATCCATAGTAAGAACTGGGCATCTAATTCTTCTGTGCTTTTCCACATGTTCCCAAAGAGCCACATGTAGAGCATGCATGCGTGCACGCACAAAGGGGCAGCACGCCCTTAATAGTCCAAACTAGGGTACTAATCATAACACTTCTCTATGGTCTGTTTTTCAATACTGCATGCAAATTTGCTTGATGGCAAATGGTATACTAATCATTTTAAGGAATGTATAATATTCCATAAGAATACTATATATCGAAATACATTTTGTCATTCTCCATGAAAGGCATTCACCATTTCATTCTTTTGCCAAAAAAACAATGCAACAAAAATATTTCAATATATGATGTATTCTTATTTAAATCTGATGCCTTCACTTTAATGGGGCAGAGCACTGGGGTTAAGATCGCTGGGTCAAGAAGTATCTCTATTTCACATATCCATAGATGCTGCCAGACTGCTTTTGGAGAAGGTGTTAACAATTTCCTGTCTCACCAGGAGTCCATGAGCGCTCTCTTCTTCTCACCAGCAAGAGTTGGTGTTAACAAGTGTTCTTGTCCTTTCAGGTTTTGGGTCTGACTGCGGTAGTAATGCTTACATTGTTATTTTGGCTTTCCTTGACCACTAGTGAGTTAGAACCTTTTTCATATGCTTAATGACCATCTGAATTCACAGATGGTCAACTGCCTATTTATATCATCTATACCACTGGATTTTGTCCTTTAGTATGAATTTTTTTTGTATACGATACATATCAATCTTTTGTCACCTAGACTGCAAATAGTACCATTTGCAGGTTATAAAAAACTTTTACAAACAAGTATGTCTCTTTTTAAAAACATAGCTTCTGTGTTTTCTATCTTGGTGAAGGCTTCTCCCACCCTAAAGCTGTTTTTTTTTTTTTTTTTTTTTAAAGACATGATGTTCCAATTCTGTAAATGATATATATTTCTCTCTCTTCCATCTGTATCTCTACATAAAGATAGCTGGGTCTCTTTAAGGGGCGTGTCCTTGTTTGCTCATTTGGGCCACTTGTGACTAAGATTCTTGTGCCCTCTATGCCTTTCACAAACAGGGCCTGTGAAGTGACCCTACTCCCTTCCTTCCAAGACAGAGGAGCTCTCTCTCCAGCACTTCTCTTACCCACAATTCCAGGAATCTTAGTAGTCTATATTTTTATTTAGCTTCATCCCAGCTTCTATCTCAGTTCAAAAGACCCTTGATCATCGATTTGTATGTTTCAGGGAAGACAGAAAAAGTTCAGGTGTTTTTTAAAAAGCAACACATTCAGAAATGTTGTGACATCAAAATCTCCCCAGGCTAGCTTTAAAGAGTTCTGGTAAGATGAAGTGGTTGAATACTAACGGCTAACATTTAGTGAGAGTTTACTCCATTTTAGACTCTGTTAATCACTTAAAGTACATCACCTCATTTAATCCTCAAAGTAATCTTATTAAGCGCTCTTATTAAATAAGGTATCCATGATAACAAATTGAATTAGTAGAATCGGATTCTTTAACTCCACAGCCGTCGCTCCTGGCTTTCAGAACTCTGAAACCTTGGTTTTTCTTAGAAAATAACAATACCAGTGTTTCATATGGCCATGGTAGAGTTCCCATGCAACAATGCATACAGAGAGTGCTTTTAAAACTCTAGGGCTCATTCATTCTGGTCCATAGACTCAATTTAATGATACTATAACCAGCATTAAAAAAAATGAAATCAAATACATCTGTCAAGGGTAGGTATTGTTAATGAAAATGCTGTTCCAAAAATACATACACACTCCATATGTGTGCATGATGTGGTCAAATGTAATTTTATGTTAAATATGGAAATTGGTCAGTGATATAAAACATTCAGCCCAGTGCCTGGTATAGGTCGAAAGCCTTCAACATGAAGTAGATATTGATATTATCATTACTATTAACAATTTCAGAGAAGACTGTATCATCTTCCTGAGTTGTTAAAGATTTAAAACTACTACTACTTTTTGGATGAAAAATTTAATAACTACAGTTTCAAAAGATGATCTAAAAATGGTTATAAAACAATCGTCATAACTATATTAAGGTTTTCACAGAGAAACAGGAATGAAGTTGTTTCTATTGCCCTGGAGAAAAGCAGAAAATGCAATGGTTCTCACCACCTGTGCTACTTTCCCCTAGGAAGGCTTTTTTTTTTTTCTTTGAGAGGAGTCAAAGGCTCTGTCGCCCACCCTGAGCCTTTAAGCAAAGACTGTGGTTAAGACAATGAAGCAACTTGGGAGGACTCTGACTTGGAACTGTCCCTTTCTTTTCTGTCACTTAATAATTCATTGGCATTCTTTGTTTTAATGTCGTATGACCTGAGTGAAAGTGCTGGGACAATTCTGTCCAAGTAATATTTTTCGTTTAACTGAAATGATGAAAAAACATACTAATAAATTCCAAACTTAATTTTACCGTACCTTAAACATTCCATTAACATGATTAGATGGTATTAAACTTATTCCTGTCCAGATCCGAGGGTACGTCCTCTCCCGACCCGTATTTGGGAGAAGACCTTGAGCATGCTCTTCCATTCAGGCTTCTCTTATGCAGGCAGACGTGGGGAACAATCTCAGACTCACCCACGGTATCAGCAATGGGGTTTTAAAAGCAACTCCAAGGTTCTAATTTAGAACAATGAAATTGACTAGTTTCGAGCTCAGCTTAAATGTCGCAATTCTTCATTTTCTCTATCTTTATTCATTCCCTCTGCTATTTTTTACATATCTGCCACTCATAGAGTGTAATCCCCTCCCCTCCAAGACTCTGAGATTAGGGATTATGTCTTATTCTCCTCTGTGGCCTTCAGGGTACAGAATATTTTGCATATGACAGGTGCTCAAAGTTTTAAAATAAATGATTTTACCTCATGTCTCAAGTTACGATGGAACCAAAGAAAGAAAAATGATGAAAAACTGATATGGATAAGTAAGCAGTGAGGTATGAAAAACACAACAATCATTTTCTGTCCCGCTCTGTGGCCCAGGCTGGAGTGCAGTGGCAGGATCTCAGCTCACTGCAACCTCTGTCTCCCGGGTTTAAATGATTCTCCTGCCTCAGCCTCTCAAGTAGCTGGAATTACAGGCGCCCACCATTATGCCTGGCTAATTCCTGTATTTTTAGTAGAGACAGGATTTTGCCATGTTGGCCAGGCTGGTCTCCAACTCCTGACCTCAGGTAATACACCCACCTTGGGTGCATTACCCAAGTGCTGGGATTACAGGTGTAAGCCACTGCGCCCAGCCTCTTATGCCACTTCGTAAGAGAATATTTTCAAAACTAACTTAACACACATTTTCACTTGCACTTAATGAATAAGTGTTTGTTATCAAGTATTATGTAGGAATCATAATTTTAGGTAGCAGGATATTGATCTGGATATTTAGAAAACTGAAAAACAACTTAATTCTTACCTCTGATTCGAGATCAAAGAATGAACTAAAAATCTAAGAAAACTATTTCAGAGAAACAGACTTCAACACATGTGTAACTACAACATTGACAATCTATATATATACACGTATATTGTTATATGTGTGTTTTGCACTTGTGTGTGAATAACTATTTGCAGCTATTAGATACTTACCACTTCTCTTCCCAACTCTCAAACTTCTTTCCTCCAAATCATTCCTTCTATCACCCAGGCTGGAATGCAGTGGCACAATCTTGGCTCACTGCAACCTCTGCCTCCTGGGTTTAAGCGATTCTTGCGCCTCAGCCTCCAGAGTAGCTGGCACTACAAGTGTGTGTCACAACACTGGATAATTTTTGTATTTTTTAGTAGACACAGAGTTTTGCCATGTTACCCAGGCTTGTCTCAAACTCCTGGCCTCAAGCAATCCACCTGCCTCAGCCTCCCAAATTGCTAGGATTGCAGGCATGAGCCACTGTGCCCTGCCTACAAGTCCCAATTTAAACATAGTTTAATGACACAGCTTGAATCTTTAATTTCTGTTGCCCTGCTGATGTTTACTAAACACTCAAAGCAAAACAGTCTTCCAAATTAGGAAGTCATTAAACTATAAAATAAACTTAAATTCACAAAAGTAATTAGATTTTAAAATTATGTAGAGTAAATTACTGTAGTAATAAAAAGTCTTACTCCGTTTTCACAAATGATACATAATCTTGCTTGAAAAAAATCTTTACATAGTTCATCTGGGATACAGCTCACAAGTCTATACTTTAAACAATGGTTGAAAAGGAAATAATGAGCAGAAAAGCCTAGCAATCTCGCTACTAGATAAATACATTCTGACTTACAAGTCATTTGAAAAGTACAAAAAAATTCACCACTCATCTCTTTACCCCTTCTTTGTCCTTGTTGGGGCATAAAGAACCACAGAGAAGGCAAAACATTCTCTCCATCTGAAAGGCTAAGAGTTCCCATAAACACTCTTATTCACCTACCATCAATTTCTTGAGAACATGTAAAGTTGCTGCAGCAGATTTACTTACTTAAACTCTATTACTATTAGTGTCCAAGCCCTGCTGAACGCGCAGTGAATGGCATAGAACTTGTAATATAGGTGCTTAGCACACATTGCTGAGATCAACCTTATACCAGATGGTTTTCTATTAATTAGGGACCTAGAATGACTAAACTGTCCCATGCACATTTACAATAAGCAACAATTATTCCATAGTATAAACAACAAAAGGCTATTGTTTACTCTGAGAAATTAAAATGTTGCATTACAGAATTTCTGATGTGCTCTAAATACCTTTCATTCTTCTGTCATTCTCTTCAAAAGATACTGACAAAGTTAACTTCGAGAACAAACCATTGGTGATACAAAAGAGCCACTGGGACAGTGGCTGAAAGTTTGGGGTAGGCAACAATTATTTAGAACCCCCAAGAGAGCACTAACATAACAGAAAAATTACAAGGTGAACTTCATTAAAACTAGAGACTCTGCTCAAACAAAGCAGAAATTAAAGACTTCTGTTTATTATTAAGGAAATAAAAGGGCAAGCTACCAACTAGAAAAAATACTCATGATATGTGTATTTGATAGAGAATTAGCATCCAGAATATATAAAGAATTCCTATGAATCAATGATACAAAGACATACAAATTTAAAATGGACAAAACTCCCAGACACTTCACAAAAACAATGGCTAAGAAAAACATGGACAAGCATTCAAAATCAGTAAGAAACTATAAATTAAAACCACACAGTGAGATACCATGTCATACCTACAAAACATCAAATGTTGGTGAGGATATTGAGCAACTGAAATTCTCAAGTATTGCTGACTGCAGGGCAAAATGGTACACATTCAAGAAACAGTACAGTAACATCTTACAAAGGTAAACATACATCTCCTCTATGACCCAACAATTCTAATCCTACATAGACAAGAGAATGAAAACTTTCTGCAGAAAGGTATCTAGAAGAACACTATAAAAGCTTTTTTTGGTTCATAACTCCAAACTGGAAAAACTCAAATTCCATCAACAGGAGTACAGATAAGCCAAATTATGGGATATTCAAACTAGCACAGCACTCACCAATAAAAAGGAATGAGCAATGATGTATACAATAGGAATGAAAGTCAAGACAGGGTGTTGAGTGACGAAAGCCATACTCAAGGAGTGTATGCTCTATGATTCATTTATAATGCAGTTCAAGATAAGACTAATCCACAGTGACAGAAATTAGAGCAGTGGCTATATACTGAGGGAGAGTGGGAGAGGCAGTCAGAGGGAACCTTCTGGAGTGATGGAACGTTCCACATCTTGACTGGGATGTTAGTTACATGAGTTTGTGCACTGGACAAAACAAATTTATGTGTAAGATCTGCTACTTTCACTATATAAAAATTATACTGCAACAATGAAACAAAAAAGAAACTATAATGTAATGTAACTTGTTGGTATAGATTAGCACTTCTGAAACTTTTGATCAATTAAACTCTTAAAAATTATTGAAGACCCTGGGGACAGGCGTGGTGGCTCACACCTGTAATCTCAGGACTTTGGGAGGCCAAGGCAGGTAGATCACCCAAGGTCAGGAGTTCGAGACCAGCCTGGCCAACATGGTGAAACATCATCTCTACTAAAAATACAACAATTACCCAGGCATGGTGGCATGCGCCTGTAATCCCAGCTACCCAAGAGGCTGAGGCAGAAGAATTGCCTGAATCTGGGAGGCAGAGGTTGTAGTGAGCCAAGATCATGCCACTGCACTCCAGCCTGGATTACGGAGACTCCGTCTCAAACCAAACCAAACCAAACTTTACTGAAGACTCCCCAGAAAACCTCACTGAAGACCCCAAAGAGTTAGTTTGTTTTCCTTCCCTTTCCTTTCTCACTTTTTTTTTTTTTTTTTTTTTTTTTTGATATAGGTTCTTACTTCCACCCAGGCTGGAGTATAGAGTGGCACAATGACAACTCACTTGCAGTCTTGACCTCCCAGGCTCGAGCCATCCTCCTGCTTCAGCCTCACAAGTAGCTGGGACCACAGGCAAGTGCCACCATACTCGGCTAATTTTTTTCTTTTTTGTTAGCGATGGGGTCTCCCTATGTTGCCCAGGCTGGTCTCAAACTACTGGACTCAAGTGGTCCTCCCACCTTGGCCTCCCAAAGTGCTGGGATTACAGGCATGAGTCACCATACCTGGCGTAGTGTTCTTTTAATGTGGATTTTATCTATTGCTATTTACCAAATGTTTAAAAAGCTGAAAATAATTTCTTGACTTATTAATTCATTTGGTAAAACTAACAATGTTAACCTAAATAACATTTTTATAGGAAAAAAAACTACATTTTCCAAAACAAAAATAACTTGAAGAGTAACATTGTTTTACATTATTGCAATCTTTTAAATGTCTGGATTAACTAAAGATAACTGGATTCTCATAACTGTTTCTGCATTTAATCTGTGATTTCATAAATCAAGTAGTCCAGAAACTTCATTATAAACACTTAAGTGAACGACAGGAAAAAGGCACACTTTTTAGTAATATAATGAAAACTGTTGTAACTTTATTGTCCCCTAAAAGAACCTTGGGGACCCCTACTCCCCACCACAAAGGTCCAAAATCTTCACTTTCTAGAACCTCTGGCATAGAGAGTCAGCAGGAGGGCTTTCCCCTTTTCCCAATACAGATTTAAGAAACTCTGGAACAAGGCAGTTTAGAAAAAAAATAAAAATTTTGGCCAGGTGCAGTGTCTCATGCCTGTAATTATAGCACTTTGAGAGGCTGAGGTGGGTAGATCACTTGAGGTCAGGAGTTCGAGACTAGCCTGGCCAACATGCTGAAACCTTGTCTCTACTAAAATACAAAAATTAGCTGGGTGTGGTGGTGTATGCCTGCAGTTCCGGTCACTAGGAAGTCTGAGGCACAAGAATTGCCTGAACCAGGGAGGCAGAGGTTGTAGTGAACCGAGATTGTGCCACTGCACTCCAGCCCGGGTGAGAGCGAAACTCCATCTCAAAAGAAAAAAAAAATCAATTAATTCAACAAATATTGACTGCATTTCAACTACTATGAGGTTTTGAGGATAACAGGAAGCTGGATAAGTAAAATATATAGGAATGTTTACAGTTGAGATACTTCTGTTTCAAAACATTATTTCATTTCTGGATTCTGCTTCAAAAACCTTAAAACTCTGGCACTTCTGCTAAGTGGGCTTAAAAATATTTGAAATCACTAAGATGTAATAAGACAGAATTTAAAAATTTCAACCAACACTCATCTTTAGTAGTTCACCTGACTGTCTAGAAGTTCAATGTGATTTTTCATATAACCTTAACATTGAAATCTGAGAGTAAATACTGGTTTTTAGTCACACAACTCACAGAATCTCACCTTAAGCTGCTGCAATTTGATTTTATCACAATGATGCCCTCACACAAGGGAAAACGTTTGCCCTCCAAAGGTGATGAGATTTATTTCACAGCCTTAAAAATACTATTATTCCAGCCAGGTGCAGTGACTCATGCCTGTAATCCCAGCACTTGGGGAGGCTGAGGAGGGTGGATCACGGAGGTCAGGAGTTTGAGACCAACCTGGCCAACATGGTGAAAACCTGTCTCTACTAAAAATACAAAAATTAGCTGGGTGTGGTGGCGGGCCCCTGTAATCCCAGCTACTCAGGAGGCCGAGGCAGGAGAATCCCTTGAAACCGAAAGGTGGAAGTCGCAGTGAGCTGAGATCACGCCACTGCACTCCAGCCTGGGTGACAGAGTGAGACTCGTCTCCCCCACCACCAAAAAAACCTATTATTCCTCAGTTGTGTACTATTAATTAAAACTTTAGTTGTAATATATGTGAAGATTCAAGATCTTCGAAGTTAATCTTATATATGAAATACTTGATAAATTTAATATACAGAGTCAACACCAACTGTCTAAAATTTACCTATACAATTAAATTGCTGAAACTTGCCTATCCCCATTTCAACAGAAGCAGAATTTAGGCTGGTTTTAAAGAGGCCAATCACTTAAAACTCCTCTTGCATGACTGTTATGGTAATGTATCCTGTACCTAGTTTCAGGGTTGAACTCAGACAAACACAGTCATCACAAAGTTCTCTCTGCATATCTAGAATGCCATTCTGAAGCCCAGTATAAATGAACACCATATCTTACAGCTTAGTCAGAGATGAAGGTGACTCAACAGCTGGGTATTTCACCCGCCGTCAGACCTCTCTAACTAAAATTAGCCTAGCATCTTAGAAGCAGGTCAGTACAAGTCTAAGACAGGAGCTCTAAGACTAGTCATATACCTTTTTTAGTTATGAATCTTGAAAAAAAATCTAATCACTTGGTTTACTATTTTAAGTTTAATAATTTGATGTGGCCAGGTGCAGTGGCTCACGCCTATAATCCTAGCACTTTGGGAGGCGGAGGCAGGTGGATCACCTGAGCTCAGAAGTTCGAGGCCAGCCTGGGCAACATGATGAACTCTTGTCTCTACTAAAAATTAGTAGGACATGGTGGCCCTACTAATTAGCTGGGCATGGTGGCAGTTGCTTATGATCCCAACAATCCCAGCTACTCGAAATTCAATTGCGTGAACCCGGGAGGCAAAGGTTGCAATGAGCCAAGATTGCACCACTGCACTCCAGGCTGGGTGACAGTGAGACTGTCTCAAAATTATAATAATAATAAAATTTGATGTAATTATCTGATATTACTATTTAATTTTGCTAATATTTCTATAAGTTAAGATTATTTTTCATTTTTGATCTTTTAAATTACTTATGTATAGTCCATGATTACCACTTAGCAAATCTGGCTCTACACAGTAAAAAGGTTAGAGTGGTCTTGTTTTACAAGAGGTTTTACTTGTTTTGACTTTAGTAAGTTAAAATTGTATATACACAATTTTAAACTGATTTTCACAATGGATTTCTAAAATTTAGAATTCGTTGTCAAGCTTCAAGAACACAGTATCTTTCCTTTCTACTTCTGCTAGTTTATCACCATAACTGGATTAACGGGAATGCTCACAGAATCTTCACATTTGAAAGCAAAAAGGAACTGATGAAATCTTTCAGTTTACTAAGAAGATGTCACGTCAGGCAGCTGGATTCCCTTACTGCAGGCCTGTTTCACTGTGTTCAGCACAGTCCCAAGGAAGGAAAGATGAAACAGAAAGGCAGACCTTAACCTAGGGACAAGGTCACTATTCTTTGCTCACCTTTATCTCTAAGAATAACTTACATTTCATACGATGGGCACCATAACAGACAGATGCAAAGTCCATGAAATTAAGTGGAAAGTGAGAGTAGATCATGGTCACTGGAGCTAAAGGAAATGGTCTGAACAACAGAGAGATTAATGAAATGCATGGTGAATGCTGCCCAGATCAGAGCTAACTACTGTCATTCCTATAGGATTAACTAGGTATCCCACAGTATGGAGCTCTCTAAGAAACAGAGAGGCTTCAAGGTGGTGCACACAAATCTACTAACACCTCTCCACATTCCAAAAAAGGATCCAAAGCTGTCTTATTACTGGTAATTTTGTTGGCTGAGGAGGGGAAAGAAGCTCTTCCTGGCCAGGAGTGATGGCTCATGCCTGTAATCCCAGCACTTTGGGAGGCCGAGGCGGGCAGATTACAAGGTCAGGAGATCGAGACCATCCTGGCCAACATGATGAAACCCTGTCTCTAACTAAAATAAAATAAAATAAAATAAATACAGAAGCTCTTTCTGATTATACTGATTATAACAGAAATCTCTTGGGCTCTCTATTGAGAAACGTCCTGTTTCAGAACTTGAACACGCTCCAGCTGGATTAGGAGGCTGGTGGTAGCAGCAGAAAGTTTGGTGAGACCTAGAGTTCTCTACTACAATGTAGGTTTGAATTCTCGATGAAAATTGATCTTTGAATGCAACTCTGAAGTAAGGCTGTTTTTAATAGGCTGTATGTTATCTGGAACCCTGAAGACAAGGATTTCTGATCACCAAAACAAGGGTTTGCGGAAAACTGTGCAAAAATACTTCACAACAACAGAAGACAAAAAAGGAAGCAGAGATGGACTGAATAACAGAAGTGCCCGTCTGCAAATGACTGTGTCACTTTTCATGGCTCTGAACTTTCCAGACTAACTTCCCTTTAAACCATACCTACTTTTTCAGAATAAATACAACAATTTGTTTGTGCTTTGCTTTAGCTACTTCCACAGCCTGATTTAACTTCATTTATAAATGATCTGAGATGCTTTTTGATTGCTTACCATCAGAGGGATAGAATTTCTAGGAAGGGAGTTGAGTTTCTGGTTCCTTCCTGCTCTGTAATACATAACACATAATATCTCTAGGATTCTCTGACATGTATATTATTTTCCCTTGTGTTTCCTTTTGGATTGCTCTGAGCATAGTAAAATACCTGTGCTGCATTCTTCCCCTTTCCTAAAGCAGGTTTTTTTTCTGCTGAGAAAGATCATGCAATGTCCTAAAACATACAATCAGATCTGAAATTTACTACGGTAAAATGGAAAGTTCATCCTAAATTTCAAATCCTGGCTGAACGTTGTACTATATCAACATGATACAACAGCAGGTTATAGCCCAGACAGTGAGAACAGGTCACATTTTATACAATCAATGTGTTTTGAAAAGAGTTGGGTATAAACCAAATTTTTCTGAAGAGTCTAAAGGTAAACCAACCGACCAAGCTTTAAAGGACCTACGTGATTTTTAAAACAATCACTTCCTTAATTTATTTACCTTGCAAATTATTATTATTATATATGGTGTTTTCTGAAAGAGGAAAATGCCTCCTGAGCCACCAAGCAAAGCAAATAATACCAAAGAACTCTGTATCCCCTGAGGCAATTTTCTCCTTTAGGCAAAATTTAGATTGGCATAGCTCCAAAGAAAAACAGATACTTCGATGTATTTTCAGAGACCAAATCCCTTGAGTCACCAGAAGTCAAAACACTCAATCTATGATTTATTAGAAGATGTGGGCAGAATAAACAGGTTAAGGCAGATCTTTAAAAGACTATGTTACTCTGAAAGATATTTCCTAGGCACTCAAAATCTTTTTTTTTTTTTTTGAGACAGAGTCTCGCTCTGTTGCCTAGGCTGGAGTGCAGTGGTGCAATCTCGGCTCACTACAACCTCTGCCTCCCAGGTTCAAGAGATTCTCCTGCCTCAGTCTCCCTAGTAGCTGGGATTACAGGTGCGTGCCACCATGCCTGGCTAATCTTTTGTATTTTTAGTTGAGACAGGGTTTCACCGTGTTAGCCAGGAAGGTCTCGATCTCCTGACCTCGTAACCTGCCCACCTCAGCCTCTCAAAGTGCTGGGATTATAGGCGTGAGCCACCGCACCTGGCCAGCACTCAGAATCTTGTGTTCACGTGTGTTGGGAGTGGGAGGGCTGGGGGAAGAGGGTACGTCTTCGGATAAACAGAGCAAGATGCCAAGCAAGAATATACATTTTAATAATGATTTAACTGCTTCTTTCTGTTGACATTCTGAGGATTATAAGTGTTTATAAAGTAAACTTGAAATAGAAATCGGATATTTACCTAAGATATTGAAAAAGTCTAAGGATCAAAAGGAGAAAATAATGAGACCTCTGAATGGGGAAAGTAGTATAAAAGGACGGAATAAATAACAGAGCTTACAGCTTCTCCTCACCTCTTGTTTACATTTTACAATGTAACTTTACAACCAGTTGTGTGAAGACCAGCCACACCTTTGCATTCTCAATAACATTAAAAATCAGCAGGGCACAGTGGCTCAGTGGCTCAGTGGCTCACGCCTATAATTCTAGCACTCTGGGAGGCTGAGGTGGGCGGATTGCCTGAGCTCTGGAGTTCGAGACCAGTCTAGGTAACATGGTGAAACCCCGTCTCTACTAAAATACAAAAAATTAGCCGGGCGTGGCAGGGTATGCATGTAGTCCCAGCTACTTGGGAGACCGAGGCAGGAGAATTGCTTTAACCTGGGAGGCGGAGGTTGCAGGGAGCCGAGATTGTGCCACTACACTTCAGCCTGAGCAACAGAGCAAGACTCCACCTCCAAAAAAAAAAAAAAGAAAAGAAAAAGAAAAACTGTGTTTCATGTTTCAATTTAACCATACCATGAAATAATCTTATATAATAGAAATCAAGGAGAGTTTTAAATATATGGGCAATTTTTCTTATTTCACATTTACCAAAAGAAAACAATGTTATTCTAAGATCAGTACTTTCATTCCAGCTACCTCTTTCTTAAACTCCAGTTTCAAACGACAATATAAGCATCCAAAATTCAAGCATATTTTCATATAAATTAAAAGAAAGGACAAGAACAGTTTTATTTGCCCGTTTTTGCTTAGGGTTCATCACTTATTTTTTCTTTAAAAAGAACAAGGATGACACACAACAAAGCTGTCTCTGAGGAGTAAGACTGAAAACAACAGTCACTGCAGCAGCAACGAACATCCTTACCGCTCAGATTGTTGTTTCTGAATATTATTTCCCACTACAATGAAATACGGCTCCTTAGAGAAATAGCTGACTCTATGTCTGGGGCAGGAAACAAACACTGTAAGCCTGAAACATTTTTTTCTTATCAGAAAGCAAGGCAGCTATCAAAGACAATTGAGTTATTGCCTACAAATTATAACTAAAAAAAATTACCAATGAAACCAACTAGGATCCTATCAGATGGACACAGAAGCCAACCCAAAGGGGCTTCCTCTGACCAAAGATGGGGAAAGATACTGTAATAGATTTAAACAAATCCAATCCATGGGCTCATATATCACCTTTGGAGGATGCTAGGAAATCAATATATAGATCATTTTGTAAGGAGGTAGTAGGAGGCTCTTTTTTTTAATTTTAATTTTTATTTTTTTTGAGACAGAGTCTTCTTCTGCCACCAGGCGCCAGGCTGAAGTGCAGTGGCGCAATCTCAGCTCAATGCAACCTCCGCCTCCCGGGTTCAAGCAATTCTCCTGCCTCAGCCTCCCAAGGACTACAGGTGCACGCCACCACACCCAGCTAATTTTTGTATTTTTAGTAGAGACGGGGTTTCACCATGTTGGCCAGGATGGTCTCGATCTCTTGACCTCATGATCCACCCGCCTTGGCCTCCCAAAGCGCTGGGATTACAGGCGTGAGCCACCTCACCTGGCCTATTGTTTTTTATTTTTTGAGATGAAGTTTCGCTCTTGTCACCCAGGACAGAGTGCAGTGGTGCGATCTCAGCTCACAGCAACCTCTGTCTTCTGGGTTCAAGCATTTCTCCTGCCTCAGCCTCCAGAGTAGTTGGGATTACAGGCATCTGCCACCATGCCCAGCTAATTTTTGTATTTTTAGTGGAGATGAGGTTTCACCATGTTGGCCAGGCTGGTCTCGAACTCCTGGCCTCAAGTGATCCACCTGCCTCTGCCTCCCAAAGTGCTGGGATTACAGGTGTGAGCCACTATATCTGCAAGGAAGCTCTTCTTCATAGAAGATTTGCAGCTAATAAATGTAGAAGGAACGACAGAATTGAAAGATCACTATTTTGTAGCACCCAAGAAATAAGGATGAAGACAATGATCAACAACAGCTGCAAAATCATTAGGTGAAAGACTGCCAGGCAACTTTATCTTGGATGTGTCAGACTGCCAATGACTAAACCCAATAACCAATCTCAACATTACAGAAAGAAGAGAATCAGAGAGCAGATGCTCTCTGATTGATGTCATAGGAAGTACCTATGGTATGTGTACCTATGAATTTTGTGCTAAAAAACTGAAACATAAATCTGGCCATGCCTCTGTAAATAACCATCAGTCCACAGGAAATTCAGGAGTAAAAGAACACGTTGAATGATATCCCAGGAATACAACCAGCAATATCCAGATGGTAGAATACTCTACACAACAAATGACCAGGTTTCTTGAAAAATAAATGGAAAGAAAAAATGGGGGAGGGAAGAGGAAACCCAGAGTAAAAAGACTTAAGAGAAATATAAACGAAAGGCAGTATGTAGAACTTTGGCATCCAATTACTAAACACCATTTTGGATCCAATTACTAAATGACATTTATAAGACAATCAACGAGATGTGAATACTAACTAAACACTTGATGATAATTAAGAAATGTTTATTTATGCATGATAATAGTACTGTGGTTTTGAGGCAAGGAAGACTCCCAGTGTTTTAGAGATACATACTGAGTTATTTAAAAGATGAAATGAGTGCTTGTTTTGGCAGCACATATACTACACACTGGAATGATACAAAGAAGATTAGCATGGCCCCTGAACAAGGATGACACACAACTTCATGAAGTGTCCCATATGTTTTGTAGAAATAAGTTCAAGAAATCTACTGTACAACATGGTTTTCGTTTTGTTTTGTTCTGAGATGGAGTCTTGCTCTGTCACTCAGGCTGGAGTGCAGAGGGGCGATTTTGACTCACCGCAACCTCTGCCTGCCAGGTTCAAGCGATTCTCCTGCCTCAGCCTCCTGAGTAGCTGGGATTACCAGCGCAAGCCACCATGCCCGGCTAATTTTTGTATTTTTGGTAGAGATGGGGGTTCACCATGTTGCCCAGGCTGGTCTCAAACTCCTGACCTCAGATGATGCACCCACCTCGGTCTCCCAAAATGCTAGGATTATAGGAGTGAGCCACCACATCCAGCCCAATATGGTGACTATAGTTAATAACAATGTGCTATATACTTGAAAATTACTAAAGAGAATAGACTTTAAAGTGTTCTCACCCATAAAAAATAAGCATGTGGTAATGCATATATTAGCTCGATTCAGCCATCACACACTGTGCAGTATACATATTTCAAAACACCATGTTGTACACCACAAATACACAATTTTCGTTAGTAAAAAAGCTATGTCCTTTAAAAAAATAAAGATAAAATGGTATAGCTTGAATTTGCTTCTTGTTTTTTTTTTTTTTGAGATGGAGTTTCACTCTTGTCGGCCAGGCTAGAGTGCAGTGGCACTATCTTGGCTCACTGCAACCTCCACCTCCTGCGTTCAATCAATTCTCCTGCCTCAGCTTCCTGAGTAGCTGGAATTACAGGCGTCCACCACCACACCCAGCTAATTTTTGGTATTTCTAGTAGAGACAGGGTTTCAACATATTGACCAGGCTGGTCTCGAACTCCTGACCTCAGGTGATCCACCCGCCTCAGTCTCCCAAAATGCAGGGATTACAGGTGTGAACCACTGTGCTTGGCCTGAATTTGCTTTTAAATTATAAAACGCCAAGTGCAGTGGCTCATGCCTGTAATCCCAGCACTTTGGGAGGTCAAGGTGGGAGGGTCTCTTGAGGCTAAGAGTTCAAGAACAGCCTGGGTAACACAGCAAGACCCCATCTCTAGAAAAAAAAAATTTTTTTTTGATTAGCCAGGCATGGTGGTGATGCCTGTAGCTGCAGCTACTGGAGAAGCTGAGGTGGGAGGATCACCTGAGCCCAAGGAGGCTGAGACTACAGTGAGCTATAATCACATCACTGTACTCCAGCCTGGACAATGGGGTGAGACTCTGTCTCCCAAAAAATAAAAATAAATTGAAACATTTATGAGGTGGTTTATAGATGAAACAAAGTTGGGCACATGGTAAAGTCGGGGCTGAGTTATGGGAGAAAGGGTTCGTGATATTATTCTACTTATAGGCATGTTTGAAAATTTCTGCAGTAAATAAAAAGTTTTAGAAATGAGATTATCCTCCTGAAAATATATATATTTTTATTTCTCTTCATACGTCAGTTTCTCAGCTCTTTGCTATGTGGTTGATTTAAGCACAGCTTTACAGATTATGGCTGCCCTAGAAAACCGCTCTCATTTGCCCACAATAATCACTCATCTAGACTAGATGAGAAGAAGCGCTTGGAGTCAGGTGAAAATGTGTCTCATCATCATTTGCTTACGGAATGCTAGAACCAAAAGCAACTTTGGGGTTTTCTAACTGTGTTTTAAAGAGTCTCAGCCTGTTTCCAAAAGAGCAACTCCTATCTGCTCTTTAAACTACAGCAGGACGAGGTGAACGTTCTGAGGAGAGATGTCTCACAGTTTTCCCAGAGTCATTCCTGGCAATAAGCTGGGCAACTCAACCTGGGTTTGTCAACGTAATTCTAGTGAATCTAGACTCACTCTGCCTTTTCTTCTTCCTAACATACTCGAAGTGACTCCATGGCCTAGCAGCTTGTTAGTCCTGGATGAGGTTTTCAAATTGGAGCCCTATTCGCTGGATGACCAGTCTAGTCTCCTCCTGCCAAGCTGGCACTCTCTCTCATTTGTTACATCTCCAAATGCACTTTTGTGGGAGAGATGGATGTCACATGTAATGAGAGTGGCCTGCTGGTTTTTAGTCCTCTGCTTCAGCTGCTGCCATTCAACTTGCCAATCTGCTCCAGGTGTCCAATCTCCACTGGCCCCTGATAACAGACAGCTGCCATGGCAGGACTGCCAACAGTCGGCCTACACCACAGCACAGTGGTGCCCTCGTCTGACCTCCATGCCTTTTAGAATACCAAGCATCTTCCTTTACGATTCCTCTGAAAGCTTCTCATTGTTTGCTCCTTGGTCCCTAGTTCCCTTTTCTCTCTTGGGAGAGTTGAGATAGGCTTGTTTCCAGCTTGTGAAAGAGGTGGGCTCTACCGCAGAGCTGCTTGTGCTTCTAGTGATGCTCCTCATTCTTTTTATTGCAACCCTCTACTTTCCAGGACAAGTATTCTAGGAAGGGAGTGGGGAGGTAAAAGGAGAGCACAGACTCCCATTGTCTTGGGAACCACTGTCTCCTCCAGCCCCCACCCCTCACCACAAATCTGGCTCATTCTGGGCAGGGCTCTTGCTCTTTCCCTTACTGCTCCTGGGTTCTCTGAAAATCAGAGGTGTAGCTTAAGTGCTCCTGGTCACTACATGATGAGGAGTTACCCCAAATATTTCCTGATAGACAAGGGTGTTTTTCCTTTCTTTTTTTTTTTTTGAGACGAAGTTAACTTTTGTTGCCCAAGCTGCAGTGTAACGGCATGATCTCAGCTCACTGCAACCTCTGCCTCCCAGGTTCAAGTGATTCTCCTGCCTCAGCCTCCTGAGTAGCTGGGATTATAGGCGTGTGCCACCACACCCAGCTAATTTTTTTGTATTTTTAGTAGAAAGGGGGTTTCACCATGTTAGCCAGGCTGGTCTCGAACTCCTGACCTCAGGTGACCCACCCGCTTCAGCTTCCCAAAGTGCTGGGATTACAGGAGTGAGCCACCGCACCCAGACATAGGTGTTTTTCTACCCATGGCACCAGAAGGTCTCTGGGTGGGGTGACTTGTTGCTAACTCTATTCCCTGACCTAATGAAGTCTAAGCCCAGACCATTTATCCCATATCTTTAGGGAGTAAGATTTTATTATTTTTTTTGAGACAGAGTCTTACTTTGTCACCCAGGCTGAAGTGCAATGACATGATCTTGGCTCACTGCAACCTCAGCCTCCCGAGTAGTTGGGACTACAGGCGCTCTCTACCACATCTGGCATTGTAGTGTATTTTTAGTAGAGAAGGGGTTTCGTTGTGTTGGCCAGGCTAGTCTCAAACTCCTGGCTTCAAGTGATCTATCTGACTGTCTCAGCTTCCCAAAGTACTGGGATTACAGGCATGAGCCACCATGCCTGGTCTAGGGAGTGAGGTTTTAAAACCAAGGTGGTTTTATTCTAGTGATTAAATGTATTCATGTTAAATAATTTTTATTTACCACTAACAACATTTTTTCATTGTAATCTTACTTCCTGGAAGGTATTTTCTTAGCTCACATTTTCAGCCCAAACAGGTAAATTCGGTGCATTCTTTGTGTAAATGCTCCGCGTGCAGTGACAACTGATATATTATACTCCTCTTTCTGTGGCTACCTAAGAACTAGAATCTAAAGCAGTCAGAAGGGTGAACAAACTAAGCAAATGCCTGGAGTCCTAATCTACCATTTCAACAAAATAAACCTCTGAGATTCTCAGCCACATTTACTACAGAACTCTTTATTCAAGTTAATAGATCAAGTACAAGTAATTAGAATGAGATGAAAAAAAGTCCCTAAAAAATCCTTCCCTATCTCAAAATTGTAAAGAGATTTTACATTTTCTTCCAAAGTATTTAAGTTTTCAACTTCCACATTTAAGTGTTAGATTCATCTAGAATTTGTATATGAAACAGAGATCCATTTTCTTTTTTCCTTCCATATTAAATGACTATCCAAGCACCGTTTACAAACCATCTAGTCTTTCCCTCCCTGATCTGCTATGCTAGCTCTATTGCATATACCAGGATGATAAATTTTCCTTTTCAGTAAGTTTTATCTCTTTCAGAAAGTCTTATTATTATACCCTTTTCTTCCCAAGACTTATTCCTAGGTATGTGACTTTTTAAAAGCGACTAGAAAGATCTTCCCTCTCAGTTTTAATTGCAGTTTCTGTCTGTTGATGACACACAGAAATGTAATGGGCCGATTTTGTATACAGCAGCCTGGCCAAACTTTCTTACTCTAGTAACTTCTATGGGTTTTCTACAGAGACGATCATGTCATCCTATTTTGTATTTCTAAGTTTTATGTGTATGTGTCTGGCTGTGGCCTCCAAATGATACTGAATTTAAAAGATGACAGCAGGCACCTTATTCCTGGTAAGAACTGTTTTAATGTGTTATTATCAATTAGTTTAAGTTTTAACCAGCTTGTTTTCTTCTGTTTGTGATTTGCTAATATATTTATTGATAATTTTAAGTAACTGTTTAATTTTGTTGAAATGTTTAAAATCTATTAGGTTGACCATATGGTTTACTCCCTTAATCTATTCATGTTAATATAGTGAATAACGTTTACGGAATCATAACATGGATCCAACATTTTCAGATTCTGACTAATTTGCTCTCTGTTAGTTTCATTTACACTGTATCTGGCGACATGGTTGAAGTAAATATCAGTATCTTTACCAAATATAACAAGTTGGGTAAAACTGATAACAAGTTAGAAGATTAGAGCTCAAAATAAACATAATAGATTAGGTCCAAGCGCAGAGAATTGCTCCTATGGAATGTGGCCAAGATGGCAATAAGCTCTGTAAATATAAACCTGACTACAGTATGGTGTCAGCTAATTTTCCACAAAGCAACTTGATATTTTCTGGGAAAAAAAGTACCACAGAAATGAAGGTGGTGAGATTTTAACAGCTTCTACATTAAACTTCTGTTGTACAAATGGTTCCATGGCTATGAAAGAAAATAATGGTTGAAAATGCCTGTTCTACTTTATAAGCAAAAGTTACGCTGGGATTTAATACTTTCTACGGCAACTACAATTTTGAATATTCTCTTTTCCCATTTAAAAAAATATATACATCGTCTCTCTTAAAAAAATGTTTTTATAATATATATGTTTCCCATGTCTGCCTAATTTTATGTATGCATTTCCCAGGGCATACTACTGGTGGCATGGGGTGAGGAGGAAATGCAAGGTTTCTATGGGAAAGTTAAATAAATAGTAAGTAAATATATTTTTTAATATTAAGGAAAACAGAAATCTATGACAAGGTCAAATATAATTTTAAAGATAAAACACAAGGCCAGGTACAGTGGCTCACGCTTGTAATCCCAGCACTTTGGGAGGCTGAGGCGGGCAGATGACAAGGTCAGGATTTCGAGACCAGCCTGGCCAACACAGTGAAACCCCATCTCTACTAAAAACACAAAAATTAGCCGGACGTGGTGGTGCACACCTGTAATCTCAGCTACTCAGAGAGCTGAGGCAGGAGAATCGCTTGAATCCAGGAGGCGGAGGTTACAGTTAGCCAAGATTGCAGCACTGCACTCCAGCCTGGGCAACAGAGCTAGACTCCATCTTAAAAGAAAAAAAAAAAAAAACCACAAGAGTCAAATAAATTTCTTGGTCAATTCAGGCCAATCTCCCAGGTCATGTAGCAACATATGCCTGTTTTTCTAAAACATAACCCAAACTACTATGGAGACAAATTATTCTTATCCATATAAAAACTGTCTATTATAATAACAGATTATTCATTTTGCAATGTAGGGTACAGGCAAGAGGGATGTGATAGCACTGAATACCCTTTTTTCCTATTCTAAAATTAAACTTTTAAATTATGTGTGGCATATGCTCTATTTATTTGATTAGAGAAGAACTTTATGAAAAGAGGATTTTTAAAAACTCCTATGAAAGCTACTTTTCAAAAACAGGAAATTATGTTTTCCCACATATTAGGCTGCTGACAATTTCCTAAGGTTTCCTCTTTCACTCTGAATAACTGAAGAATTTCTTATCACATTTATAGGTTTAATAAGATGCATCTCATTTATCAGTCCAACTTTTCTGGTTAGGTCACCTAGTTTCTTTGTATTCTTCCTTAGTGACCTGTCCTGATTGCATTTGTTTTTGAAAGTTTCATCTCATCTTAACTTTCACATTTGTACCATTCTGGGTTTAACTTTAGAACACAGAATGTATGAATATGGTATAATATAATTCTGTTAAACACAAAATAACTACTGTCATGATTATAGCACACATACAAAAGAACTGCCAGGCCCTGACAAGCAATAAGGAAATCCCCTGTAGCTACAGCAGAGGACAGCATCTAAGCACAATGCCTTTTCTGATATTACTCATACTGAATATCTGCATGTTTCTTTGAACTTTCCAAAGATTTCACCTGTGTTCTCACCAGACTGGCATGGTGTATGTGTTAAATAGTTAAAGACTGTCTTCTCTTTAGAGATTGGTAGGTCTGCCAAGTTCACTGTTAAGTATTTCATGTCCTAAATAGAATTTTGTACTGAACTCCAAAGAAACTGATAGTAACTACAGAGGAAATCAGGAAAGACATTCACTGCCAGACACATAATTTGCCATTATAAGCATGTTTAGAGGATAACCTCTAACCCAACAAGAGAAAACTCTGTTTTAATCTAGTTGGGTACCTATAACTCACTGATCTTTGAAAAATAAATACAAACTGAGACATTTTTGTTAACAAAGGGAAAATAAACATAAGCCAGAGAAGTGATGCATATATTTTTTTTAGAACAATTGTCAAAACCAGTTGTGGCCAGAATCATAGTACAGAAATGGAATTAGAGTTACACAACCTACAAATATTAAACAAAAAACTCCCTTCCAGAAATTACCATTAATAACTCCTTACCCAAAAAGTAGGTTTTACAATGACAACAGGATGTATCCTTCACTGATCATTTTATAAAATATTTTACTATACGAATACTAGCAGGCATATACGCCACTGTCTCGATAAACTTGGGCTGAAATCAGAGAACTGTGGGTATCCCTTACGTCTCATTAATTTGGGACAATCTCTAGGACTAAGCAATCAAGGGCATAAAAACATCCTAATGTTATTAGACAGTATAAAACGGTTACGTTCAGCAAATTCTGGGTCTTAACAAACATCTTTGTTTAAATTTAACTAAACTGCATCAACAGGCTGGAAATACTGCCATTCATTCTTAATAAAACCAACTAGAAGATCAAATGACCAGAAACTAAAATAGCAATGGAAGGCAGAGTCATAAAACATGTATGATGAGAAAGGGCGCATAGGATCAGTTTCAATAGGTAGTTCTGAATAACCTTTCTAAATCACCAACTAAAGGATTTATATGCCCCTCTAAGAACATGGTTGCTAAACCCAAGTTTTGTACTCTGTTCTTACAATTATAGATGATTCTCTTAAATGGACAGAGGAAAAGGTACCTAAGTTAAATGCTTTCTTTGAGGTGACAGAGCAAATAAATTCCCTACACAGGGAAAAATGAAGACAAGGCATACAGTTCTTTATGAATCCAAATGTACTTTATCGTAAAAAAGGCAGCAACGACAACCATCAGAGGCGATCCTACCTGTGTTTCTTGATGCCGTTGGAGAGAGCATCTCCGCCACCACAATCTTTTTCTTCGGACATTCTGTGTTTTCTACTGCCCAAATGCTCTCCTTCCTCTTCAAAGGAGTGTGCTGTCACTGCTTCCAATCTACTCAGGGACCGTTCGGACTCAGAATCTGTGGCAGAGCAGGTTCATGGTTAATGAATTGAACTTGGGTGCGAGGCTTCGGTAACAATGGATCCCTCCCTTCATGCATCAGGCTTTGAAACATAAGCAGCCTACTCTGTCCCTCAACAATCCATCCGTTAACTACCTCCTCAGGGATTTCACAAAACCTGCACCCAAGAAGGCTGAAGTGGATTTATCAAACAGATGTACACTTACATAAGCCTACAAGTAAACAGATCTTACATAGTAAAAGATATCTCTAAAGGTTATCCAGTTCTTAAAGAACTGGATATTCAGTGGTTGCCCCCAAAATTTCCACCTCTTTCTTCCCTCACAAAGCATCTTAAGGACAACTTCCAAAAAAATTTAATTTTTAAAACTCATGTATAATGAAAAAGCTGTAGTAGCTAGCTATCCTTATGAGAAGTTTAAATTACAACCAATACTGTAGACAAAAAAGCAAAGTAATTTTAAAAATACTTTAAAAAGGTCAGGTCAGTGGCTCACACCTGTAATCCCAGCACTATGGGAGGCTGGGGTGGGAGGACTGATTGAGGATAGGAGTTCAAGACCAGCCTGGGCAATATAGCAAGACCTCATCTCTACAAAAAGTTTTAAAAAAAATAACAGCCAGGTGTGGTGGTGTGCACCTGTAGTCCCAGCTACTGGGGAGGCTAAGGCAGGAGGATCACTTGAGGACAGGAGTTGAGACTGCAGTGAGCTATGATCACACAACTGCACTCCAGCCTGGGCAGAGTGAGCCCCTGACTCTATACAAAAATAAATAAAATACTTTTAAAAATACTTTTCCCAGGATGGTAATATTTAAATTTTCCAGGACAAAAGCCTGAAGCGTCACCACAGTAACTGTCAGGCAGGCATTCTTAGGTTGGAAATGTCACATTTCCAATTGGCTATATATTCAGAGTGGTGCCATCTGCCAGTTTGGGAAGAAGACAATGCATTTTTGTAGATGACAATAGAATTTCCAGGCGATTTCACATTCTTCATCTCTTTTGAGCATTTCAAGGATGCTTTCGCAGAGGTGAGGCAGGACAATGTGGTTACTAACAAGCACTAATGGTCTCTCATGGCTTGTGACGGTATAAAACGGGTATGCTCAGCGAGTGGGCGAAAACAGGATTTGAACCCAGGTTTTCTGATTCCTTGTTTAATGTTTTACGTATTTCAGCTTCAAACAGCAGTCACTCCACTTCCATCACATTTTAAATGAGTTTTTATTAAAGTGGAAATTCAAGATGACCTCTAACTTCCCATCTTGAGCACAGGACAAGCCACTCCTTCCTCCTCAGCTCTAGGAAAGCTCTGACACACGTTCCAGCAAACTTCCTATTTCAATAAATTTATCAACAATGTGCTAAATTTGTATTATAGCTAAACTGGTCAGGAAATAAAATGTTTTACTGCTTTCTTTCCCCACTACTGTATTACATAATTCAACAAAAATCACAGAACATTACCTTTACCACATTAGGCTGACTCAGGAGAATGACTGCTGGGCTAGCCCAAGTACAGGTTGGATAATGCACCTTGAACTCTAAACGCTGACCCTATGACTGATCTAAGTGACTTGCAGAAAGGCTTTTAATGTTGGGAAAATTTTGTTTTCTGCAAATATAACTTTAGCAAAATTTCTGAAAATACAGTTTTGTTCTGTCCTATACCTTATAACAAAAAAACATAATTTTTATTTTTATTTTTTTTGAGATGGAGTCTCACTCTGTCGCCCAGGCTAGAGTGCAGTGGCATGATCTCACTGCAACCTCTGCCTCCTGGGTTCAAGCAACTCTCCTGCCTCAGCCTCCCGAGTAGCTAGGACTGCAGGCATGCACCACCATGCTCAGCTAATTTTTTGTATTTTTAGTAGAGATGGGGTTTCACAATGTTGGCCAGGCTGGTTTCAAACTCCTGACCTCAGGTGATCTGCCCGCCTCAGCCTCCCAAAGTGCTGGGATTACAGCTGTGAGCCACTGCACCTGGCCAGAAACAGATATTTTAATAATACATTTAAAGAGACATTTATTTTTCATTGTCAATTTTGGCAGAAGGAAACATAGTATCATTGAAAACAATTAAAGACCACCTAAATAGTCGATAAGAGGGGAACAGTTGCCTGTAAGATAAGTTGTTAAAATTATGTTTACAAGAACAACTTAATGAAACAGAAGATTGTTTTTAACATACATAATGCTAAGACAAAAATAATCAGGATAATGCTTTGAAACTCTAAAATACAAGCAAAGAAATAATTTCTCTCTGCACTGAAGAAAGATCAGTCTGGTTCAGGTAAGCAGATGTCTGAAAAAAATGGGAGCGATAGGCCAGGCACAGTGGCTCACGCCTGTAATCCCAGCACTCTGGGGGGCCCAGGCAGGCAGATCACGAGGTCAGGAGTTTGAGACCAGCCTAACCAACATGGTGAAACCCCGTCTCTACTAAATATACAAAAATTAGCCAGGCGTGGTGGTGGGCACCTATAATCCCAGCTACCCAGGAGGCTGAGGCAGGAGAATCGATTGAATTCATCTCAAAAAAAAAGAAAAGAAAAAGAAAAAATGGGAGCAATATAATGACAGAAGTTTGTTTAGGGCACATGCGGAAAGAGATCAGTCAGTTTTCTGGAGGAGGCACAGGGCTGTGAGGAAAGGCTGCAAAGGAGAGATGGTGCGATGGCAAATCTTTAAACGGTGGAACTGGTGCTCGGGCAGAGGTGAGGGACATGCTGGAGGGAGCAGGAACAAGACCTGAATCAGAGATGTAACAGCCGTCTTGGGGTGGTGGGTCGGGGGTGGGTGCAGTTCCACTCCTACCTTGTGAAGTTTGTTTCATACGAGAAAAATAAAAACTAAAAAGTCAAAAAATAATTTTGTCTGTACTAGTCAGTATTAATTAAGATGCCATATTAGTTTATGATTCAGAGGTCATGAAAATCATAAAGCAACGAAGCAAAATGCCTCAAGCATTTATGCACGGTATAGTGTGTTTGCAATTTAAGAGACACAAATCATAAGGCAGGGACTTGCCCACCTAAAAAGAATTTATTTAGCAAAAACAGACAGAGTAAACATTAAACAAGAAACACTAAGAGCTTCTATGAAGCAAAGACAGACTTCACAGAACAAGATTTCAACTCAGTGACTAAACAAGCTGAAGATCGATGACCCTCGACCTCATCAGTCACATTGAGAACTCCCGCGTGGACCACTGCGCTGACCCCTAGGAATGCTCCATCAGATGACAGTGCACACCCTGTCCTCTGTGATTAGCAGCCTCTGACTTACCCCTCTTCCCCCTCTCTTTGTCCTCATTCTTCTCCCTGTCTCCCTACTGCTTTCTTCCCCCTCCCACCCCCGACCCTTACTCCTCCTCTCTACCTTGCTCCCTAACTTCATGCTATAATATATTCAGGCTATCCCCACTCTTCCCCTGAAAGGCTCTGAGAAAGGTCACTAATTACTTCCACATTGCAAAGTCCAATGGTCATTTCTCAATTCTTAGTTTGACTCATCCACCACATCTGATGCTGCTTAATTAGTCCCTCCCTTCCTTGTACCATGTGCAAGGCCTGTGAAGTGAAGGAAGCATAAAATCTGGTCCCTGCGCATGGTCCAGCAGAGGGGAAGTGTGAACAAATAAGTTCAGTAGATTTCTCTAGGTGATAACAGAAGTCTGAATGGGAGCAGTGGGCCACAAAGGAGGCATTAGTCCATTTTGTAGAGCAGAGAACAGAGGATCAGGAAAGGACTGTGACTGATGATTAAGCTGAGTTCACTGACAAGGAGTAAGAGTGGGGATGAGGACAGTTACAAGACAAGAGCTGTTCCAAGCAGTAAGAACAGCATGGACATCACAGCGAGGAATGGAGTATGCAGTGCGATGGCAGTAAAAGGCACAGAATGGGTGGACATGAGGCTGTGAGTCAGTCTTAAAACTGACTATATAGGATAAATAAAAATCAAATGCAGGCCGGGTGTGGTGGCTCGTGCCTGCAATCCTAGCACTTTCGGAGGCTGAGGCAGCTGGATTACTTGAGGTCAGGAGTTCGAGACCAGCCTGGCCAACATGATGAAAACCTGTATCTACCAAAAATACAAAAATTAGCCAGGCATCGTGGCACTCACCTGCAATCCCAGCTACTCGGGAGGCTAAGGCAGGGAGAACTGCTTGAACCCAGGAGGTGGAGGTTGCAGTGACCCAAGATTGTACCACTGCACTCCAGCCTGGGCGAGACAGCAAAACTGTCTCAAAAAAATAAAAAAAAAAGAAAAAAAAAAAAAGAAATCAAAAGCAGGTAGTAGGAAAAAAAAATGAAGCTAGGGATGATTAGTTTTTCAATACATGTCATGAAGTTCTTTATACCACTAGAGAGAAATCATAAACCGTGAGCTTTCTAGTTTCAAAGGCAAAGAAGGAAACATCAATTATATGATTCGCAGGGCCTGTGAAATAAAAATTAACTAGCTGCTTAAAAGCCAAAGCTCAGTGATTTCCAGTACAATGAATAGAGAAATGTGGAGTGTATATAGTGTGAAATAATTTGGGCTTACTCTGTCAGTAACAGAGAACCATTCTTGAGAGATTATACCTTCAAAGCCTTGGTCACACTAATCGATCTCTAGTATAGCATCATTTCATGTAGAGACTTGGAGTTCTAGAGCTATTTAAGTTTAAAAATGTTTAACTCAATATCAAAGAGGGCACAGCCACTGTGGAGGTTACTGATGAAGGTCAAAGCCTATCCATAGAAGTTATTTTCAAGTCTCCCTGTAAAACAAATCAGTGCCACATCTCAGTGTCTCTGAAGTGATAATTCAATCCTTTTTTTTCGTTTTGTTTTTCTTTGAGATGAAGTCTCGCTCCATTGCCCAGGCTGGAGTGCAGTAGCACGATCTCGGCTCACTGCAACCTCTGCCTCCCGCACTTAAGCAATTCTCCTGCCTCAGCCTCCGGTGTAGCTGGGACTACAGGTGTGTGCCACCATGCCTGGCTAATTTTTGTATTTTTAGTAGAGACAGGGTTTTACCATGTTGCCCAGGCTGGTGTTGAACTCCTGACCTCAGGTGATCCACCTGCCTCAGCCTCCCAAAGTGCTAGGATTATAGGCGTGTACCACCATGCCCTGCAGATAATTCAATCTTAAAATTGTGGATTCTTCACTGTTGCCCAGACATATAAATATCAAAATGTTAGTGGGCTATAATATATTAATGCCTTAGTAGAAGACATGAAGTAATGGGGAGAGATGCATCCTGCCTCCCACGTGCTGGTTACAGTGCTCTCTTGCAGTAGGGTGAGGCCACAACACCCGGGCTTTCAAAACAAACAAGGGGAGGGAAGAGGGAGGAACGGGGAGATGGTAATTAATGGGCATGGAGTTTCAGTTTGGGATGATGGAAAGTTCTGGAGAGAGACGGTGGTGACGGTTGCACAGGAACGTAAAGGTACTTAATCCCACTGCACTGCACACTCAGTAAAAAAAACAACAAACAAAAAAACAAAAACCAAGCAAACATACAAAAACCTGTCACTCAAAAGCCAATGAGCTGTCATGTTGGATGGATGAACTATGCTGTCCCGTTAACTCTTACCCCATTGCCAGAAACAAAACATGGCCACATGGAAGGAAAACTGGTCAATTTTTCTAAAGCCATGTTTTTTAATGCAGCAGAAGGAAGTTTTGTTCTGTTTTGTTTTTTGTTTTTTTTTTTTGAGATGGAGTTTCACTCTTGTTGCCCAGGCTGGAGTGCAATGGTGCAATCTCGGCTCACCGCAACCTCTGCCTCATAGGTTCAAGTGATTTTCCTGCCTCAGCCTCCTGAGTAGCTGGCATTACAGGCACCCACCACCACGCCCGGCTAATTTGTATTTTTAGTAGAGACGGGGTTTCTCCATGTTGGTCAGGCTGGTCTCGAACTCCCCACCTCGGGTGATCTGCCCACCTCAGCCTCCCAGATGCTGGCATTATATGCATGTGCCACCACACCTGGCCAGAAGTTATTTTTACAATATACATAACTAGGTTTCAGACAATGGCAGCCTGTCATTATTCTTTTTATTTTCCACCGCATTTTCCTCTTAACAAACATACACGTTTCTGTAACAGGCAAGGCCACTCAAATATTTTAGGATATTTCACTGACCCCTGAAAAACAGCATATATGAAATAGCCCTACATTATTTACTGAACTTTTGATGAGCACTTAGGAAAATCTGTATAGCACTGAGTAATGATGGGAAATTGAATACTTGATAAGCACTTATTTGTGGGTTTGTTTATTCCCATCTAGTTCCAAAAGGATTCAAGTGATTCAACTGATAATTATATTTTACAGAAAAACCATCAAGTCATGTGCAGTGGTGTGCACCTGTAGTCACAGCTGCTTGGCAGGCTGAAGTGGAGGATCACTTGAGCCCAGGAGTTTAAGACTGGGCAACAGAGCGAGACCCTGTCTCTTAAAAAAAATTAAGGAGTGTCAGAATAACACTTTGAAGAACAGACTATAGTTTGCAAGATAAATGCTCTAGTTTACAGAAGCATTGAAGGTGGACAGAATCTTTACCTAATTAATTTCTCAATTAAAACAGTAGTATTAATAGAACTAAAATTTAAAATCCCACAAAGTTTGCTTTAATGTGATAGGTCTACAATGGCCCAGATCTTTAAAGTTCTTTTTTGTTTGTTTGTTTTGAGACAGTCTTGCTCTGTCGCCCAGTCGGGAGTGCAATGGTGTGATCTCGGCTTACTGCAACCTCTGCCTCCTGGATTCAAGTAATTATCCTGCCTCAGCCTCCCTAGTAGCTGGGATTACAGGTGCCCACCACCATGCCCACCATTTTTGTATTTTAGTAGAGATGGGTTTCACCATGTTGACCAGGCTGGTCTTGAACAACTGACCTCAAGTGATCCACCCACTTTGGCCTCTCAAGGTTCTGGGATTACAGGCATAAGCCACTGCATTCAGCCTCAGATCTCTGAAGTTCTGTCCATATTAGAACTCAGAATTATTTTAAACACATTCAGACTGAACACAGTCTCCTTTCTCATCAAAATAGCTTGGAAGCCAACAAATGGCTATCATTGGGTCATGGTGACTTTAACTTTACTCCAGAATTCAGAAGATCCTGACCGCTATGCTCCTTTTTTTACTGAGTGGGAGAACTTTCCAAGTGTTGATTTGTTAATTTTTTTTCTACTATGAAAAGGCTGAAAGAAGAGGCCATAAAGTTCACAATATAAACATGCCAACAATTCTTGTAAGTTATCCTCATAAGCACTTTTTTATTTTGACCTTTGGAAACCAGCCTGAGAACAAACAGTACACAAAGCAGCAAGATGCGGAAGAACTGTGGATAATTTCCAAGTCACTCTTCCTCCTGTTATTGAAGGTAACAGAAGACAGCCAGGAAATGCACACATGCTCAATTTAATACCTTTATTGTTCACGGTTTCCCACGTACCAGGCATGTTCTGAAAATGTCCAAAGCAACCCAAGGTACGGCTTAAAATATCAGTGCCAAATTTTTATTTAGCCTTGAGATATAACTGCATAAACTCAGAAATAGCACAGTAAATATGAAGAACACAAGAAAAGTAAACACAACCTATCACATTTAAAATAAATCATAAACTGAAATCCAGGATGAGTCCAGAGGGGGTTGGCAAGAGACCGCTACAATAATTTACTAAGGAAGTGACAAACGCTTGAAACAGATTCTTGGCAGCAAGCAACGAGAGTCGGAGACATTCTACACAGATCCTCTCTGAATGATGTCCAAGGTCAAAATTAGCCAAATGGTAGAGTATTGCTTGTGACAGAGTTTCTGAAAAATACCAGCTTGTCCCCAAGCAACTAAATCTACTACTGTTTTCAACAACTGGCAAAATCTGTTCATGTAATTGAAGATGAGGAGTTATACAAACCAGCGTGTGGGCTCCTGGAAATGTTATGTGGATCTACTTGAGCTACCAAATCCAGAGCTTCCCAATTTGTCTCGATTTCTCAACCTTATTTTTAGGAAGGTCACATTATGCATTAACTCTACAGAGAAAATAATTCTAGAACTAAAGGCCACTTGCAGAATAATCCGTAGTTAGAAAACAAAGTATTTTCCTGTGACTTGGATTTAGTAAGTCAACGTTTACTAAGTACCTACCACACATCAGGTCAATTGCAAGTTGCTAAAGCAGTTCGGAAAGATGAATGCGATATGGCTGGTGCCCTCCACATATTCAAGATTTAAAAGATAAACTCTTATGACTGCTGAGAAATGCTAAAACTGGTTTCAATTTCATGATATAACTATGTATTGGTTTTGCCCATCTACAATATTGGATTTTATGCATTATTCATGCACATTTCAACCAAAATAGCATTAAGGGGAAAGCTCAGCAAGAAAGCCTTTCTAGAGTAACTGATCTCAACATGTTTCTAAAAAGGAAGATGAACACACAGTAAGAACAATAATGCATTCTGAACTTACAATATTCAAAGAGCAGGAATTTTCCATGAAACTGCTTTCACACTAGTACTAAAGAACAACCACCATGAAATTATTTATTTAACCGGTAGTGTTTCAAAAACAACTCCTTAGCAGATTATTAGAGATTCCTAAAGTCATGTACCTTTAGCTTTCTCTCCTTTAACTATTCCTTATCTGCCCCCTCCCCGGTATCAAGTCTTGTATCTCCAACTTGATTATAAACTCCTTGGGAACAAACGTCATTTTCTAATATTAATACTATCTCATCCCTGCTTCCTCCTTTGCTACCCATCCCTACTCTCCCCTACAGAATCCAGAGTGGTAAATATAGATGCATAAAATCACCATGCATTCCTGTGCATTCCTGATTATCTTAGGCTCATTATTGAAAACCAATATATTTTTAGGGAGGACAGAAATATCAATGACATTTGTTCAACAACCTGCATTTGACAAGCATTTAGAGAACTCTGATTCTGTGCTATGTACTTCAGAGATATAAATAGGTATAGTCTCTATTACCTTTTTCCCTCTTTTCCTTCCTTCGTCCCCCCTCCCCCACCTTTATCTTTTTCTTTCTTTTCCTTCCTTCCTCTCTCTCTCTCTTTTTCTTTTTTTTTTTTGAGACAGAGTCTTGCTCTTTCACCAGGCTGGAGTACAGTGGTGCTTTCTCAACTTACTACAACCTCCATCTCAGGGATTCAAGCGATTTCCCTGCCTCAGCCTCCTGAGTAGCTGGGACTGCAGGTGCACGCCACCACGCCCAGCTATTTTTTTGTATTTTAGTAGAGACGAGGCTTCACAGTGTTGGCCAGGCTGGTCTGGAACTCCTGATCTCAAGTGATCCACCCACCTAGGCCTCCCAAAGTGCTGGAATTAAGGCGCGAGCCCCTGCAGGGTCCTATTATCTTAGAGACAAAAACCACAAGGAGGCTATAAAAGAAGTGTAAACCAAGGGAACACAAAAGAAGAAACTAATTCTGCCTGGAGGAGTCAGGAAAGGCTACCCAGGAGAAGAGATATTTGAGAGCCTTGGTAGACAAAGTAAACATAAAGAAAAAGTAACAGTGATAGGGTAGAAATACATATGAAGAGTCGGGCACAGTGGCTCATGCCTATAATACCAGCACTTTGGGAGGCCGAGACGGATAGATCACCTGAGGTCAGGAGTTCGAGACTAGCATGACCAACATAGAGAAACCCTCGCTCTACTAAAAATACAAAATTAGCCAGGCATGATGGCGTATGCCTGTAATACCAGGTACTCAGGAGGCTGAGGCAGGAGAACTGCTTAAACCCAGAAGGCAGAGGTTGCAGTGAGTTGAGATTGCACCATTGCACTCCAGCCTGGGCAACAAGAGTGAAACTTGGTCTCAAAAAAAAAAAAGAAAGAAAGAAATATGAAGAACTACTTTCTTCTATTAAGTATTTCTATAACCTTATTTGCAGAATAGTTTATCCACAGAACTAGTGGTTTCTCATGAAATCTTTTTGCTTCAATGCACGAGTGTTGAGCCCTTTCCCAGGAAACAGTTATATCCGAAATTTCACTTGACATAATTATTTCATTCCTTAAACACACCCACACCCACACACACATTGAGGACAACATGTGATGCTTCATTACATTTATCTCCTTTTAAATAAGTTTACACAATGGAATTTAATCAAATTGTGGGGAAAAATATCTGTGTGCTTTATGGAGTTTTAAGAAATGTTTAGTCACTGAGCGTACTGGAAAAATAATTCTCTCAAGCGATCCAAGGGGGCTGGAAACATTCTTATCCTACACTGCTGGCTCTGCAGCAAGGCTTGTTTCACCCACCGTATGAGTAGATTTCCACTGATCTTGCTTATCTGAAAAAGCTTAAAGGGATATGATAAAGGGAATCAGGAAACCATATGGACTAATGAAGTTATCCCTTTATTTTAAAGTAACACGAGTTAACAACTTTTTAAAAGATTAAACATTTAGTGAAAATATTTTTAAAATCTTTTAAGAAGAGTAATTTGAAATAAACCTTTTTTTTCATACCTTCTCAATATCAGGATATGCTTGATTTCATCTATCGTCATGCTTTAGCCGTTAAAATTAGCTTCAAATGAGGTGGAAGTTTATATGCTTTTCCTTGCTCTTACCTAACTGTGCATCCAACTGTCTGACTCACTACTGCATCTGCGGCCTGGAGGCGGCACCAGTGCATTAAGCGGAGGGAACAAGGGGACAAGATGAGTGTGAAGAGGCAGCAGGGTGTGGATCATGTCGAGAGCCTTGGAGGTCTGTGAAGGCATGCGATGATGTGATTGTCAACAAAGGATCACCATGGATGGTGCGTACCCCAGGATGAACTTCAGCAGGCCAAGGCCATTTATATCTCCAACCATTTATATCTCTTTATAAAAGGGAAGGAGCAGGCCAAGGCTAGAAGCACCAAGACAGTTAAGAGACCAGACAAGAGCAGGTGCAGTGAGAGTGACGATAACAAGAGCTACCATCTGCCAGCCCCTTAGTGTGCCTGGCAATGATTTAAGTACACTACAAACATGTATCGGTGAATTATTTGCAATGATCCTAGGACCCATTTGCAGATGAAGAAATGAGGCACAGGAAAGCGAAGTAACTTTCCCAAAGGTAAGGGAATTGGTAGAGCTCTGACTCAGCAAGAACCTTCAGCTTGAGCACCTATAGTTTTTTTCTTTCTTTTTTTTTTTTTCGTGAAACAAAGTCTCACTCTGTCGATAGGCTGGCATGTAATGGTATGATCTCAGCTCACTGCAACCTCCACCTCCTGGGTTCAGGCAATTCTTCTGCCTCAGCCTCCCAAGTAGCTGGGACTACAGGCCTGTGCCACCACGTCTGGCTAATTTTTTGTATTTTTAGTAGAGACGGGGTTTCACCATATTGGCCAGGTTGGTCTCAAACTCTTGACCTCATGATCCACCCGCCATGGCCTCCCAAAGTGCTGGGATTACAGGAATGAGCTACCGCACCTGGCCCCCAGCACCTGTAATTTGCTACCCTCCGTTACAAGAACACAGATGAATTCAAGGTATGATTTAAAGGCAGAATGGCCAGGCCTCGATTCTGTGTCTCACAGGAATTTCACAGATCACTCCTGGTTTCTGGCTTTAGGAGATGAAAGAGGTGCCATTTACAAAAATGAGGTCAATTCTAGGAGAAATAGGATCTAGGAGGAAGAGCAAGATTCATTTTTTATATATAAAGCTGACAGCTCAATATGTAAGTCTCTAGCAAGAGATCAAGGTTAGAGATATAAATTTGGGGACTGTGGCAGTCAGGACAAGGGCTCCCCAAAGATGTCTATGTCCTAATCTCTGGAACCTGTGAATATGTTACCTTTCATAATAAAAGGAACTTTGCAGCTATGATTAAGTTACATATCTTGAGATGGGGAGATTATCCTGGATCATCTGAGTATGTCTAATGTAATGCCATGGATCTTAATAAAAGGGAAGGAGCAGGGCCAGAGTCACAGGCAGCCAGAGAGAGACTGGCAGATGTCCCACTGCTAGCTTCTCAGATGAAGGATGGGGCCATGAGCCAAGGAATGCAGGCAGGTTCCCAGAAGCTAGAAAAGGCAAGAAAACAGTCTCTCCTAGAGACTTTAGAAGAAACATAGCCCTGAAGACACCTTGATGCTGGAACTTCTGACCTCCAAACTGTAACAGAATATATTTGCATGGTCTACTATGCCACTCACTTTGTGGTGATCTATTATAGCAGCAATAGCAGACTAATAGCAAACTAACATAGAAATTTTTAGTATTTAAAGTTGTACAGTATTGAAAGTGTAGGTGAAGGAAGCAATAACTAAATAAAAGTCTCCTTGAGAAGTTACAAGGAGACGGGTACCAGGACAAATGAGGAAGAGATGGACTTAGTGAGGGGGTACATCTGTTCTCTTGTAAGAGAGTGAAGGAGGAAATGGGGATGGAGCCTAGTGTGTAGAGACTACAGTGGCGGGAAGATGAAGTCATTCCCACATGATGGCTTTGATGATTTCAATGAATTGGGTGGCTAGGTCAACAGCAAGTCAGCACTTGACAGGGCATCTGACTCTTAATTTTAATGCAGTTTCTATATTGTGCCAAATTGTTCCAAGATTTTTAGTAGGAAATAGTGGGAGTAGCCACAGAAGGGCTACTATGTTCATGCAAATGTAACAAAACTCAGGTGTGCTATTTGAGGCAAGGAGGGAAAAATGCTTGGAATCTGACCCTCACTCCATTTCCTATAGCCAAGGCAGGATGTGCTGAGCAGCCCAGGCACGTGGGCTGAGCCTTAGGATCCTTCTCAACACAGCAATCCACAAAGCAGCAGACACTGCAAACCAATCTGAATTGGCACTTGAGGTGAAATTTATTTGCCAGTCCTGATCTAGGGACTATAGTTCTTTTTCTCTCTTCCTCCCAGAGGAGATGACTATTAAAATATTACTGAGAGCCCAGGAGTGGTGGCTCATGCCTGTAATCCCAGCACTTTGGGAAGCCAAGGTGGATGGACCACCTGAGGTCAGGAGTTTGAGACCAGCCTGACCAAGGTGGAGGAAACCCTGTCTCTACTAAAAACACAAAATTAGCAGGGAGTCATTGCTGGCTCCTGTAATCCCAGCTACTCGAGAGGCTGAGGCAGGAGAATCGCTTGAACCCAGGAGGCAGAGGTTGCGGTGAGGCAAGATCGCGCCATTGCACTCCAGCTTGGGTGACAAGAGCAGGACTCCGTTTAAAAAAAAAAATATTACTGAGTAACAGAAAGATAGTGGCTGCTAGATGTCTATCAAGAAGAGAAGGAGAAAGGAAACTGTGGCATCATTATATTATGGACTTTTATGCTACCTTGAAAAAGAATGAGCTAGAGCTTGTGACACTGACAGGAAAGATTTCAACGACAAGTTGTCAGGAAAAAGCAGGTCCAGGGCAATTACACTGCTCCTTTCACTCATGACTTAAAAAAAATCTGTATATACACAATCACATATATATGTGATGATCAAAAAAGTTCTGTAAAAGAGTATATCTAGCTGTTAATCAGAACCTCTGAGGAAGAGGAGGAGTGCATGATTAATTGGGATAAGGGGTGAAGAGAATTTTACTGGGTTCTCACATACTTTTATACTGAATTATTTAGAACAAACATGGGATTCTTCAACAAGATTTTTTAAAGGTGTTTTTGTTTGTTTGAGACAGGGTCTCATTCTGTCGCCCCCATGCTGGAGTGCAATGGCACAACTACAGCTCACTGCAACTTCTACCTCCTGGGCTTAAGTGATCCTCCCACCTCAGCCTCCTGAGTAGCTGGGATTACAGGCGTGCACCACCAAGCCTGGCTAATTTTCGTATTTTTAGTACATGTTGCCTGGGCTAGTCTCGAACTTCTGGCCTCAAGAGGTTCTCCCACTTCTCCCTCCCAAAGTGCTAGGATTACAGTTGCTCAGCCACCATGCCTGGCCAAAAAGTCTTATTTTTAAAAAAGAATATATAAGATGAGCAAATGAAGTATCTGGGCTCCTTTATATTCCAAGCTCTATGCATTTAGACCTAGACTCCCTCTTGCAATTTTCCTTTTTGGATGCTCCCCATAGAAGAAGCACCGCTGGACGTGGCACAGGGTGGACATGTACTGAATGTCAGCAGTCTTAAGTGTCACTCATTCTCCCTCCAACCTCCCTCAGATATGCTAAATGCTTCCCTTACCTTGTCACTCATTCCACTGATCCCAAATCCCACCTTCTCTTCCCAACACGAGTCACTCTGTTCACAAATCCCATAATTAATTGACAACACCATCATCATTATAATCGTGTTTGTCCAGCTGTTATCAAATCTGGCTATGAAGATTACTTTTCCCCTTTCTTTTACTACTAGCAAACCACTACTATAAAAAAAAAAAAAGAAAAAAAAAACTTTTCCCCTTTCTTTTACTGCTAGCAAACCTCTACTAATAATGTTCCTATTCAATTGTTTGACTTAATCAATTAATCACTTCCCCATCAATCTACATCCTGCCAATATCATTTTCCTTGTCCTATATTACCCTACCATTTTAACTGCCTCAACCTAATCTTCAGTTCTCATCTCTCCTACCTCTCACCATTCTTCCTTTCTTTCATTTCCTATTATTAATCTGATCCTTTACTTCAAATACGACAGAATTTCTTGTGTCCATGATCAAGTGTTGTGAAACTCAGTAATTGTATATGCTCACCTATTACATATGCATTTAATTTTCTCCCATACAACAATGAATTTTTTCTCAGTCTCACTGATCTCTAACCACCCCCCCCTTCCATGTTCCTTTCACCTCTCCCACCCACACCTGCCACAAAAAATTTGAAATAAATTCCAAAAAGGTCAAAACTATTTAGCAGTACCTCCTCTCATCTTCGAATCTCCATATACATTTCCTATTTTTTTAGCGCTGAGTACCACCAGGCACCGTTCTAACCACTGTCTAAACAAACTCATTTAGTCATCACACAACCTGCTGAAATCGACACTATAATGATCTCATTTTAAATAGGAGCAAACTATGAACAGGGAAGTCACGGGACATGCCCCAGGTCACACAGCCGGCTAGTGACAGGCTCTAGAGTTCATGCTCCGTGCAGAAATGCTGTGGTGCCCTTTAGCGTGTGTTTCTGAGGCAAAGTTAAACACCTCCTCTTCTCTGCTCCAGACACATCGTGGTCTCACCTCTACTGTGGTGCTTAGCATACTATGCTAACACTAAGCACTTCTGCTTGGTTACCTGTAGAACTCTTTGAAGACAGAAACTGTCTGTCTGTCTCTCCTTAGAATATGTGCTAGCTCCTGGCACTAGAAGGTATTCAAGAAATGGTCACCCAATAAAGAACAAATCAAACATGGGCAGTTTTAACAGTATTCCAATCCCAGCCTACCATACATCTTCAGAATAGGCAGACTGTGATGAATTTCATTCCAAACTTTCAGACTCTGGCCTTAATAACATGACACACAAAAAATACATAGTCTGGGGAGCTATACTGATACACTGCTGTCTGTTTATTCCCGGAAACTCAAGGTGACATCCACTCTAAGGTGGGGGACTCAAGGGGACCTTGCTCATTTAGCTGGGGGGGCACTAAATCACCAACAGTGCATAGGGAAGGATGCCAAAGTTACCTGACAGCGCATCATAGAACTCGTCCTCACTAAGGATGCTGGCGGGTGGAGATCCTTTCACCAGAGACTGCTCTAATTCATGATGTTCGGTGGCTAGCGTCTCCAGCGCTTCTGACAAAATTTTGTTTTTTTCTTGCTCTTGTTCCAATTTAAAATTCCTCACCTAGGAGAAAACAGATATATAAAAAAGATTTCAGAGTGACAGGAGACACAGACTTACTCAGAGGATGTGAAAATTATTTGCTTTTGATCCAGTTCAATTGCAACATCAGAAATGAAAACAGTCGTGTTACATGCACATGGATGAATGAGCAAAATTACTAAACTAATTTTGTTCTTCCCATGGGGCCTTTTCATGCAACAGCTTAGCTAATGAAAATAGATTAAGAACTAGCAAACAAATTCAGCTCAAATGATCAGCATCCTGGTATAAGAACATCAGTCAATTCAGAAATCATATAAATTTTTTAAACATAAAGAATATTTCTCTATCAACATTAAGTACATAATTAAAAACAGTTTCGGCAAGTCTTTGAACGAAAATTTTTTAAAAATTCTAAATATTAAAAAGCAAATCACATCAAAGCATAAAATATAATCCCTCAGTTTACTCCCAAATTAGTTGATAATACTTGGTATACCAAATGAAGGGCAACAGGTTGCCTAGTAATGACTATAAACATTCTATTTTTCATTTTTCTTTTCTTTTCTTCTTTTGAGACAGAGCTTCATTCTGTCATCCAGCTGGAGTATAGTGGAGCGATCTCGGCTCACTGCAACCTCTGCCTCTTGGGTTCAAGTTTTTCCCTCACGCCTCAGACTCCCAAGTAGCTGAGATTACAGGTGTGCACCACCACACCTGGCTAATTTTTGTATTTTTAGTAGAGAAGTGGTTTCACCATGTTGGCCAGACTGGTCTTGAACTCATGATCTCAAGCGGTCCGCCCGCCTCGGCCTCCCAAAGTGCTGAGATTACAGGCGTGAGCTACCATGCCTAGCCTATTTTTCATTTTCCAATTCCATATTTTGGTTTCAGCTCCACGTTTTATCTTTAACTTAGTATACTAAAAAAAATTAAAAGATTATCAAAAAGACAAAGCCTGGTTTGATTTTTTTACTATTTGAAGTTACAATCTATTCCTCCTATCTGATGCAAGAGCATCTGAACCTTTGTGTTTGAACAAAACCCTCTAGAATTCAAGTCACCTAATCCTTATAAAATAGCATGTACTGGATTTCATAGAGACAGTTTTGCCTATTTTCCTATCAGTAGTCTGGAAATCAGTACTATTCCTTAATCTTGCTGGACTTCCAGAGCCAACGTGCATTACAGACAGAAAGGAGCCAGCGAAGCAGGGATCCACTGTAGGTAGCAGCAGCGTCTTCTCAAAAGTCTCTTGTTCCTTAGTTTAGGAACAATTAGAGGTTTCTACTATCACCCAATAATCTAATCACACGTCTTCAACTCAACGGTCTTCAAACAATTTTTTTTTCCAATCGAGCAGCAGAACCTATTTCTCAACTATAATCTCAACATATAAAATAGATGTTTTCGAAAGCAGATGTGTGCTGGGTGGCGCTGAATGGAGAAGCCCCACTCCTTTGACTTTCCCCTCCCCTCCCAGAGGTCCCCTCTAGGGCCCAAACCCAGGGGATATTCCAAGTTTGAAAAGCACATGGTACTGGTACCCAAACAGATATATAGACCAATGGAACAGAACAGAGGCTTCAGAGTAACACCACATATCTACAACCTACAACTATTTGATATTTGACAAACCTGATAAAACCAGCAATAGGAAAAGGATTCCCTATTTAATAAATGGTATTGGGAAAACTGGCTAGTCATATGCAGAAAACTGAAACTGGACCCCTTCCTTATACCTTATACAAAAATTAACTCCATGGATAATTTTGGATAATCACGGATGAAAGACTTAAATGTAAGACCTAAAAACCATAAAAACCCTAGAAGAAAACCTAGGCAATACCATTCAGGACATAGACATGGGCAAAGACTTCATGACTAAAACACCAAAACAAATTGCAACAAAATCCAGAATTGACAAATGGGATCTAATTAAACTAAAGAGCTTTTGCACAGCAAAAGAAACTACCATTAGAGTGAACAGGCAACCTACAGAATGGGAGAAAATTTTTGCAATCTATCCATCTGACAGAGTGCTAATATCCAGAATCTACAAGGAACTTAAAATAAATTTATAAGAAAAAAAAAACATCAAAAAGTTGGCGAAGGATATGAACAGACACTTCTCAAAAGAAGCCATTTATGAGGCCGACAAACATGAAAAAAAGCTCATTATCACTGGTCATTAGAAATGTGCAAATCAAAACCACAAGATACCATCTCACACCAGTTAGAATGGTGATCATTAAAAAGTCAGGAAACAAAAGATGCTGGAGAGGATGTGGAGAAATAGGAAAGCTTTTAGTTTGTTAGTGGGAGTATAAATTAGTTCAACCATTGTGGAAGACAGTGTGGCAATTCCTCAAGGATCTAATACTATTTAACCCAGCAATCCCATAACTGGGTATATACCCAAAGTAGTATAAATCATTATACTGTAAAGACACATGCACACGTATGTTTATTGCAGCACTATTCACAATAGCAAAGACTTGGAACCAACCCAAATGCCCATCAATGATAGACTGGATAAAGAGAATGTGGCACATGTACACCACAGAATACTATGCAGCCATAAAAAAGAATGAGCTCATGTACTTTGCAGGGACTTGGATGAAGCTGGAAACCATCATTCTCAGCAAACTAACACAGGAACAGAAAACCAAACAACGCGTGTTCTCACTCATAAGTGGGAGTTGAACAATGAGAACAGATGGACACAGGGAGGGAAACATCACACACTGGGGCATATAGGGTGGGGTGGGGGGCAGGTTGTGGAGGACAGGGGAGGGACAGCATTAAGAGAAATACCTAAAGTAGATGATGGGTTGACGGGTGCAGCAAACCACCATGCCACGTGGCACATGTATATCTATGCAACAAATCTGCACATTCTGCACATTTATCCCAGAATTTAAAGTACAATTAAAAAAAAAAATTAGTTAGAAAAAAAAAAGAAAAGCACTGGATGGAATGACATCCAAAACCTCCTCTAGGTCAAACTTTCCATCTTGAGGTTTTGGGAGCTGTGACCGCTCTCACAAATCCTGCATTACTCACTGCTGAAGCTAATCCTGTTACCTCTTGACACTCCCTCTCTCATGCTCCTCCCCTCAACCCCCAAGGACGAAGCTTCTTCTTTATTCTGGGGCCCTGAATTCCTGCCAGCTGCACATCAGGCACAACACTCCAAGAGTCCTAGACACAGCTTAAAATACAGTTTTACTGAAATGTTAAGTTCATAGCAGAAACAGGGTTAAACCCTTATTATCTTGGGAAAAGTTCTAGTCCTCAGGTACTTTAGTGTTTATCAATAGAGCAACCAGATTATTACTATGAAAGCTGTCATAATGAAATAAAAATCGCAATAAATGGTAAGCAATCAAGACCAGAAGAGACATGAAAAACTGAAAAACAAATTACTCATGTAATTATAATTTGTAGGAAATCTGAAAAATACTTGTGAATATTCCTATACTCTAAATTGTATTTCCAGAAGAGGAAATAAGCATACTAAGGCTAGAGTCAACTTAAAAAAAAATAAAAAGCTGTCCTACCTCCATCCGATGGATTCAACAATTCATTTCTCTATCATATAAACAAAGACTACATGAGGCAGGCAAATCACTTGAAGTCAGGAGTTTGAGATCAGCCTGGCTAACACAGTGAAACCCCATCTCTGCTAAAAATACAAAATTAGCCGGGCGTGGTACCAGGAGACAGTAATCCCAGCTACAGAAGGCTGAGGCAGAAGAACTGCTTGAACCAGGAAGTGGAGGTTGCAGTGAGCCTGAGATCACACCATTGTACTCCAGCCTGAGCAACAGAGCAAGACTCCATCCCAAAAACATAAAAAATAAAAAATAAACAAGGAGTACCAAACTGAGCAATGTCCAAAATGATCGTTTCTTTGAAAAGATCTCTCAGCACTGTTATATTTGTAGACTCTAAAATCAACACTGCAAAAAAAAATCCAAATTCTTCACCCCTGCCTACACCATCTTTCATCTTTTTACTTTTCCAATATTAAAATCTAAATGTGCTGTTGACACCGTATCTTTAAATATAAGAATTAACTAAAGTATCCTATTTAACAAGTACTTACATTTTCATACCTAAATTCATCTAGTAGATTTCAGCAAAGTAGCAAGATAAATGATAAAGGCCCACAAATATCCAGTCCCCTCAAAAAAATCTTATTCAAAATGCAATCTATCCTTTACCCACCTAAAATAAGCATCACTTCACTGCTGCCACATTCACATCTCTTCTCACTTGTTCTTGAGAGAGAGAGTAAAAGGGGTTGGAAGCAGGAGAGGAAGAGACTGAGGCGCTAACCACATTCTATTTCTTACCTTGTTTTCATCTTTCAATTGATCTGGGTGTACTTTTATTAGCTTCAAGCCTAACAGGATTTTCTGCACTGAAGATACCTTATTATAAAACACCCACAAAATGGCAATTTCTCCCATCATGTAAGTGATGTATATGAGAAAGTAACTACACATCACAGAAAATGCACTGGTAATGAGCTTTCTTGTTACATTAGAGAAACATCTGAAAGCATACTTAACTGCCATTAGTACTTTTTGGTCAGAAGGATCACTGAACAATGCAATTCCAGATCCTCTACAATCTCAACGCTTCAGAACACCTAAGGGAAATCCTGCATTACAAAATTGGTTTAGAACTGCTAAGAAAGATATGCAGAGTGCAAACTCATAAAATATTCACCTTACTTCTGAACTGTTTCCAAGTTCTTAGTTGCTTGCTTAGAAACTATGTTGTAGCAGAAACAGTGCCTTTTGCACAATCTCTTAATCTCTTTGTAATCAGGCACAATGCTTCATTTATATTACATATCAATAAGTGGATACTGACTACTAGATTTTTTCAATTCTCAAACTACAATAATCATCCTAGTTATTACTAAAGGAATAAATAACTTCCTTCACAGAGCTAGTGGGTCCCAACAGATGTGTTTATAATTATTAGATTATAATTGTACATATGTTCATACATTAGAACTTTTCTAGAATAAGGCTGACATTTTTACCTTTCAAATTTGCATATGAAATATACACCCTCAGTCCAATGACTTTCAAACTCAACATACATTAAAGTGAACAAAAATGTTGCCCTTTTTTATAAGGAAAAGCTTAAGGACTGAGCCACCATATGCTTCACAGTAAACATATGCATTGATCTGTGTCTGTAGCCCCTTAAAGGACAAATTTAAGCCTTTCCAGTAATCTGTCTCTGTCTCCTCAAACCACTTCAATATGGCAGTCTCTCATTTCACTTCCTTTCAGGCCAGAAGGCAAAATCCATAGCGACTACTTCCAAAATGAATGGGTGCCAGCAAGAGAATGCAAAGTTTTGAAAACAGCCATGTGCTAGCCAGCTACGACACATTCATCTACACTCTCATTCTAGAAAGTGCCCCGTTACTTACCTATGTTTCACAGGGGTTACATAAGAAAGAGAGAAATCAATCTGGCAAAGACACAGCACTAAGTGGGGAATAAGTGATTAATATTCACAGAACACTGTGTGAAATTATCCAGTTATAAGATAGGTACAATTCTGGCCTTGATGGTCAGTCTTTCACCTGGCCACACTCTGGTCAGTTCAACAGGATGAGCCTTACTCTTTCCTCTTTGCTACTGCATGGATGGCTACAAATGTCAAAAATGTATTAGTCTGAGACTGAGATATTCGATTTTTTTTTCTGAGACAGGGTCTCACTGTGCCACCCATGCTGGAGCACAGGCATGCCATCCATCATGGCTCGCTGCAGCCTCAAGCAATCCTCTTGGATCAAGTGATCCTCCTGCCTTGGCCTCCTGAATAGCTAGAACTATAGGCACACACCACCATGCCTAGCTAATTATTTTTTTTAGTAGAGATGGGGATCTCTCTCTGTTGCCCAGGCTAGACTCAAACTCCTAGCCTCAAGTGACCCTCCCGCCTCTACCTCCCAAAGTGCTGAGACTATAGGTGTGAGCCACTGCACCTGGTCAATGCTTCATTCTGTGGCTACAGGACCAACAATGTTCTCACTTCAAAACTTTTTTCAAGGTATTTGCTTTTAGGTGACTCCCTGCTATTGCCACACAGCTGTTAAAAAGTATGGCGCTGATGATTTACAGCTAGTAAGAGCTCTTCTGTCCACAAGTCTGACTGTTATATTGCTTAGGTGGAGGAGGATGGAGCTCCCATGTGGATGCAATGGACAATGTTACTTCTAGAACCATGGCCAGGCTGAATCACACTCTCACCTCCAGGGTCCAGGAAGGCGAAGCTTTGACCTTGTGTCTCAGGCAGGATCAAGCATGGACATATATCTTCATGACAATATAATATATCTTTGCTTCGTTTTATAGATTTACAAAACACCTTTGCTCACATTAAATTTCAAGGTTTTTGTTGACTCCCTAATGTCCTCCTTCCATGCCATCTCATCACTGCCTTTCCAAATGCAATTGATTTCTCCATGTTCCTGAAACCCTTTTCAGTTCTTCCTACCACTAAACAATGACATTCATTTTAGAATAAATATTTAGGGGCCAGGTGCAGTGGCTCACGCCTGTAATCCCAACACTTTGGGAGGCCGAGGTGGGTAGATCACCTGAGGTCAGAGTTTGAGACCAGCCTGACCAACATGGCAAAATCCTGTCTCTACTAAAAAAAAAACACAAAAAATTAGCCAGGCATGGTGGTGGGCTCCTGTAATCCTATTTGGGAGGGAGGAGAAATACTTGAACCTGGGAGGCAGTGGTTGCTGTGAGCCAAGATCCCACCACTTCACTCCAGCCTGGGCGGCAAGAGTGAAACTTCGTCTCAGGAAAAAAAAAAAAAAAAAAAAAGAATAAATATTTAAGAATAAAGACTAAGAACTAAGAAGAAAGCCACCTCAGGGACCAAGGCAGATTTACGTGGTAGGAGGAAGCAGAGATGAGTGAGGGATGTGCACAGGGCTTGCAAACCACAGCAGAAGCGTATGAGTGAAATGGGAAGCCAGTGGAGGAGGGGTAGAAGTAACATTATTTGATCTACTTTTTAATATGATCTCATGGTTACAATGCTGAAAAGGGGATGAAGGGGCCAAGAGTAGAATAAAGATCCCAGCCGGGTGCAGTGGCTCACGCCTATAATCTCAGCACTGTGGGAGACCGAGGTGGATCGATCACTGGAGGCCGGGAGTTCAAGACTGGCCTGACCAATATGGTGAAACCCCATCTCTACCAAAAATACAAAAATTAGGCAAGTGTGGTGGCACACACCTGTAATCCCAGCTACTTGGGAGGCTGAGGCAGGAGAATCACCTGAACCTAGGAAACGGAGGTTGCAGTGAGCCAAGACTGCGCCACTGCACTCCTGGGCAACTGAGACTCTGTCTCCAAAAAAAAAAAAAGAAGATGATGATGATCTCCTAAGAGGCTACTTCAATTCAATAACTAGAATAAGAGATGGGTAAGAGATAGCAAGGGAAATGTTGAGAAGTGGTCAGATTCTGGATACATTTTGAAGGCCCAAATGATTTGCTGACAGACTGACTATGTGATACAAGAAAAAAGGGAAAACAAGGATGACTCCATGTTTTGGCCTGGGCAACTACAAGGACTGTCTCAAAAAATAAATTTGTTTTTTAAATTAAATTTTAAAAACAGAGAGCATCATTAAGGGGGAAAGTGAGACAGAAATGTGAAGAAAGTTATAGACTGAGCCCTAGTAGAAATGCTGAGAAAGAGCCAGCAAAGGAAACAAACAAACAAAAAAAAGTGGGAGAGAGAAGGGGAGGGGGGTGGGGGTAGGGAGTAAGCCAGTTGTGTGTGGTGTCCTGAAAGCTTAAAAGAGGTATTTCAACAAGGAAAAAGTGATTAACTGACAAACACTGATGAGAGATCAACTTCAAGAACTAAGACAAGGCCACTGGACTGGTGATGTGGAGGTCAACAGTGAACTTGACAAGGGCAGCTTCAGTGGCGTGTTGAGAGGATGCTCGAGGAGATGCCCTGACTGTGAGTCAAGAGAGATAAGACAGAATGAGTATAGCCTGTTCTTAAGAAGGTTTTGGATGGACAGGAGATATGTGTTTGTTTGTGACAGGGTCTTACTCTGTCACCCAGGCTGGAATGCAGTGGCATGATCTCAGCTCACTGCAACCTCCGCCTCCTGGGCTCAAGTGATCCTCCCACCTCAGCCTCCTGAGGAGCTGGAACTACAGGTGCACATCACCATGCCTGGTTAATTTTTTTTTTGTATTTTAATAGAGACAGGGTTTTGCCATGTTGCCCAGGCTGGTGTTGAACTCCCAGACTTGAGCAATCCACCCACCTTGGCCTCCCAAAGTGCTGGGATTACAGGCATGAGCCACCACGCCCAACCTACAAGAGGTTATTTCAAAAACTAAAAAAAGAATAAAATTATTTAAAAAGAATAATTGTTGCTCAAAAAAGGAGGAGAAAGGTGGGGCAGTTGCTCGAAGGGGTTGTGGGGTCAGTGAAGTTTTCATTGTGGAAGACAACCCAGATTGCTTTTACATGGATAGGAAAGGTTCAACCGAAATGGGATTCTGATTGCAGAAGTGAGAGGGGAGAATTGCTGGAATAATGTTCTTGACTTTGCCGAAAAAGGGAGACCTAATCCACCAGTATACAGTTGGCCTTTGCTAAGGGCTCAGACAATCCATCCTTAGTTGCAGGAGAAATGCAGTGAATATGTGCACAGATTCAGATAGAGAGGTATGTGTAACGAAGTTTTCTTCTAATTGCTTCTGCAGTCTCAGAGCATATAAAGAATACAGAGAATAAGAAACAGAGAAAGATGTCGTCAACCTAATTGGTTCCAACATGTGATGCAATAAGAAGCCTCTAGTCTCTTGACATAATACATAGGTTCATCCTGAGATTAAAAATGAAATGAGTCTCAAGGCCCTACAAAGCCTCATGCACACTAACTTGATCAACCCAACACATTTCCCATTGGTTATAGCTGACTGTGACTGGCTTGTGCCACCATCAAAAATGCCCCTTTCTTAAGGCACTGTCATCTTCTTCAGTCTAGTCCAAGCAAAGAAAAAGAAACCCCACTCAGAATGACCTTTGCATCTTTCTACACGCAAGCTCCTCCATGGGAAAGAAGGTAAGAACGTATCTGATTTTTGATGTACTGACCATGCTGTAAGTAAAATGGCCTCAACGAAGCTTGTTCCACATCACTTTCTGCTAACAATCTGTTAGGTCAATTACTTCTGAACTGTATCTTCAGACATTTAAATCAGGGTAGAATATGGAGATAACCCCAAATCTAGGACAGAGCCCCTAAATACTTGGGGGAACAGAAAAAAGACTTGGTAAAACAAATGGGGCATTTTATAAGCAAGGTGATAATGGTACTTGGAAGAATCAATACAAACCTGGAATATCTGACACTTCTTTTTGTCAGAATGATTTAAAAATAACTTCTCATAAAATCAATGGAAGATTAGTGCTATACACAAATGACAATTTAACAAATCGGTTTTAGGTTTTACATGTCTTTTATAAAGCAGATAACATGAACACGTCTTCTGAAACAAAAGCAGTGTGCACTCCTGCAGCATGCTACCAATACTGGATTCAATACACATTTACTCCAATGCTTTGTTAGTGGCTCTGGCATTTAAAGTAATTTGATGCAAATCTCACAACAATTTGCTCTTCAACTGCAAAGCTGAACCACTTAATGCTGATTATAACTCGCACGTAAGGAACTTCCACAAAAATTTAAAATTTCCATTACCATGTACAGTTTACCATCCAGAAGTAGGACATACAGGATAATATTTCTAAAAGTACTATGTACATCCATGTGTAATTTCCAAATTAATTCAGATTATGGCATAATGTATTTAAAAATTCAAAAGGGTTTTATGTATCATCATATAAATTAAAGAACAATGTGGGCAGAACAAGATGGCGGAATAGAAGCTTACACCCTTTGTACCCCTTAGAAGAACATCAAATTTTAACAAGTATCTGCACACAGAAAAACACCATCACAAGAACCAAAATTCAGGTGGGCAATCACAGTACTTGGTTTCATATCTCTGAAGAAGGTATCGAGGAGGGTCTAACAGACAGTCTTGAATCACCGACATCAACCCTTCCCCATCCCCTGGCAGCAGCGGTACAGCATGGAGAGTCTCTGCACTTGCAGAGTACAGCAACTGGGGGACATTACATTGATCTCAGTGCTTCCCTGTCATAGCAGAGAGCAAAGCCATGCTGAGCTCAGCCAGCACCCGCACATACAAGGAGCATTTGGACCAGCCCTGGTCAGAGAATCACCCATCCCAGTGGTCAGAACTTGAGTTTCTTGGCAAGCTTCACCACCCGTGGCCAAAGTGCTCTGGGATCCTAGGTAAACTTGAAAGGCAGTCTAGGACACAAGGACTGCAATTCCTAGGCAACTTATAATGCTGGGCTGGGCTGATAGCCAGAGGACTAGGTGGCACCTGACCTAGGAAGTCACCGGCCAAGATGGCTAAAGGAGTGATTGCGTCATCCCTCCCCTAACCCAGGGCAGCACAGCGGGCAGCAGTGCAAGTGTCTCTTTCCTTCTGCTTAAGGAGAGGAGGGCAAAGAGTAGAGAGGACTTTGTCATGTATCTGGGATAGCAGTTCAGCCAGCCATAGCAAGACAGGACACTGGGCCGAACCATGGGGCCCCCATTCCAGGCCTTAGCTCCCAGATGACATTTCTTTCCTCTTTTTTTCTTTTTTTTTGAGACGGAGTCTCATTCTGTTGCCCAGGCTGGAGTGCAATGGTGTGATCTCGGCTAACTGCAACCTCTGTTTCCTGGGTTCAAGCAATTCTCGTGCCTTAGCCTCCCAAGTAGCGGGGATTACAGCATGCCACCATGCCCAGTTGGTTTTGTATTTTTAGTAGAGACAGAGTTTCGCCACGTTGGCCAGGCTGGTCTTGAACTCCTGACCTCAGGTGATCCACCCGCTTCGGCCTCCCAAAGTGCTGGGATTACAAGCGTGAGCCACCATGCCCAGTCTCCAGACATTTCTAGACACATCCTGGGCCAGAAGGGAACCCACTGCCGAGAAGGAAAGGACCCAATCCTGGGAGCGTTCATCAACTGCTAACTGAAGAGCCTTTGGGCCCTGAATAACCAGCAGTATTACCAGGTACTACACTGCAGCCTTGGGTGAGCCTCGGAGACTTGCTGGCTTCAGGTGATACCCAACACATTACCAGCTGTGGTGCTATGATGAATGACTCCCTGTCTTTGATTAAAGCAGAAGGAAAAGTAAAGGGACTTTGTCTTGCTCCTTAGCTACGAGCTTGGCCACTGTGGGATAGAGCAACAAGCTGGGTCTTGGGGTCGTGGAGTCCAGGCCTAGGCTCATGGACAACAATTTCTGGACCAGAGGGGAGCCCACTGCCCTGAAGGGTGAGTTCTAGGCCTAGCAGCACTCACCACAGCTGATAAAAGAGCCCTTAGGCTTTAAGTGAACATCAGCAGGGGCCTGGCAGAACTCTCCCATGGGCCAGTGGTAGTGATGCTCACAGGGAGAGGCTCCTCTGCCTGTGGAAAGGGGAGGGAAGAGCAAGAAGGACTTTATATGGGGGTTGAATGTCAGCTTAGCCACAGTAAAATAGCACATCAGGCAAATTTCTAAGGTTTTTGATTCCAGTCCCTGGCTCCTAGAAAACATCTCTGGACCTACTTGGGGCCTGGGGAAACTTGTCACCCTGAAGGGAAGGACAAAACCTGACTAGCTTTGCCACCTTGTGACTACGTAGATCCCTGAGGTCTTGAGTGACCATAGGTGGTAGCCAGGTAGTGGCTACAGTGGGACTTACGACCCACTGCTATGCTGGCTTCAGGTCTAACCTAGCACAGTCTTAGAGGTGGTAGCTACAGGGGTGTTTGCATCACCATACCCCCAGTTCCAGGTAGCTAAGCACAAAGAGAGAGAAAGACTCTATTTGTTTGAGAGAAAATAAGGAAAAAGAACAAGAGTCTCTGCCTGGTAACCCAGAGAATTCTTCCAGATCTTATCCAAGACCACCAAGGCAGTACCTCCACAAGTCTGGAGAAACAACATCATTATGGGGCTTGAGGCCCAAGTCTTCAAATACCTGGAAAACCTTCTCAAGAAGGACAGGCACAAACAAGCCTGTGAAGACTATAATAAATACCTAACTCTTCAATGTCCAGACACCAAAGAACATCTATAAGCATCAAGGTCATCCAGGAAAACATGACCTCACCTAATGAACTCAGTAAGCCACCAGGGACCAATCCTGGAGAAAGAGAGACACGTGACGTTTCAGAGTGAATTCAAAATAGTCATTTTGAAGAAACGCAAAAAATTCAAAATAACACAGAGAAGGAATTCAGAATTATATCAGATAAATTTAACCAAGAGATTGAAACAATTAAAAAGAATCAAGCAGAAATTCTAGAGTTGGAAAATGCAACTGACGTACTTAGAAATGCATGAGAGTCACTTAACAGCAGAATTGGAACAAGTAGAAGAAAGAATTAGTGAGCCTGGAGACAGGTTCCTTAAAAATACAGTCAGATGACACAAAAGAAAAAAGAATAAAACATGATGAAGCATGCCTACAAGATCTAGAAAACAGCCTCAAAAGAGAAAATCTCAGTGTTAATGGCCCTAAAGAGGACGTGGAGAGAGAGATAGAAGTAGAAAGTTAATTCAAATGGATAATATCAGAGAACTTCCCAAATCTTGAGAAAGATATCATTCAAGTACACGAAGGTTACAGAACACCAAGCAGATTTAACACAAAGAAGATGACATCATGGCATCTAATAATCAGACTCCTAAAGGTCAAGGATTAAGAAAGAATCCTAAAAGCAGCAAGAGAAAAGAAACAAATAACATTCAATGGGGATCCAATATGTCTGGCAGCAGGCTTTTCAGTGGAAATCTTACAGGCCAGGAGACATATTTAAAGTGCTGAAGGAAAAAAAACTCTCATGAGAATAGTACATCTGGCAAAAAAAAAAAAAAAAAAAAAAAAAAAATCCTTCAAATATGGAGAAATAAAGACCTTCCCAGAAAAACAAATAAACAAAAAGCTGAGGGATTTCATCAACACTAGACGTGTCCTACAAGAAATGCTGAGAGGAGGTCTTTAATCTGAAAAAGGACATTAACAAGCAATAAAAAGTCATCTGAAGGCGTCTCACTGGTAATAGTAGGCACACAGAAAAACATGGAATATTATAACATTATAGTTGTGGTGTGTAAACTACACTTAGCTAGAAAGGTTAAATGCTGAACCAATAAAAAATAATAACAACTTTTCAAGACATAGTATAAGACAAAGAGGAACCAAAAAAAAGCTAAAAAGCTGAGAGAATAAAGTGTATGGTTTTTTTTTCATGTTTGTTTATGCAATCAGCATTAACTTGTCATCAGTTTAAAATAATGGGTTATAAGACAGTATTTGCAAGCCTCACAGTAACCTCAAATCGAAAAACACACAACAAATACACAAAAAATGAAAAGCAAGAAATTAAATCATACCACCAGAGAAAAGCACCTTCTCTAAAAGGAAGACAGGAAGAAATGAAAAGGAAGAAAAGGCTGCAAAACAATTAGAAAACAAATAACAAAATGACAGGAGTAAATCCCTACTTAACAATAACATTGAAAGTAAACTCTCCAATCAAAAATGATAGGGAGGCTGAATGGATGAAAAAACAAGACCCCACAATCTGCCTACAATAAATGCATTTCCCCTATAAAGAGAGAAAGAAGGTCATTATATGATGATAAAGAGGTAAATCCAGCAGCAGGATATAGTAACTGTATAACCACCCAGTGGGTTCACTTTGCCTGCTGCTTAGACAGAACTGATTTATTAAGACAGGGTAATTGCAATGGAGAAAGAGTAATTCACACAGAGCTGGTTGTGTGCGAGACTACAGTTTTATTATTACTCAAATCAGTCTCTCCAGCATTTTGGGATCAGAGGTTCTAAAGATAATTTGGCCGATAAGGGTTTGGGAAGTGAGGAGTGCTGATTGGTCAGGTTGAAGATGGAATCATAGTGGGTCGAAGAGAGGTTTTCTTGCTGTCTTTTGTTCCTGGGTGTTGTGGCAGAACAGGTTGAGCCAGATTAATGTTCTCTTTGGTGCCAGCTGATCCATCCAGTGTAGGGTCAGGAAAATATCTCAAGCACTGATCTTAGGTTTTACAATACTGATGTTATCCCCAGGAGCAATTTGGGGAGGTTTGGACTCCTGGAGCCAGAGGCTGCGAGACCCCTAAACTGTAATTTCTAATCTTGTAGTTAATTTGTTAGTCCTGCAAAGGCAGACTGGTCCCAAGGCAAAAAGGGGGCCTTTTTGGGAAAGGGCTGTTTCAATTTTGTTTGAGTCAAACCATCAGCTGAATTCCATCCCAAAGTTAGTCTGACCTATGCCCAGGAATGAACAAGGACAGCTTAAAGGTTAGAAGCAAGATGGAGTTGGTTTGATCTGATTTCTTTCACTGTCATAATTTCCTCAGTTATAAGTTTGCAAAGACGGTTTCAATTGTAAATACATACTGTACCCAATGCTGGAGCATCAGATATATAAAGCAAATATTATTAGAGTTAAAGACAGAGAGAGACCTCAATACAGTAATTGCTGGAGGACTCAACACGCCATTTTCAGCAATGGACAGATCTCCCAGACAGAAAATCAACAAAGAAACAACAGACTTAATCAGCACCACAGACAAACAGATCTAATAGGTATTTACTGAACATTTCATCCAATGGCTATAGAACACACATTCTTTTCCTCACTACATGTAACACTCTCAAAGATAGACCATTTGTTAGGCCACAAAACAAGTCTTAAAGCATTCAAAAAAAGGGAAATATCAAGCATCTTCTCTGATCACAATGGAATAAAACTAGAAATCAATGACAAGAGAAATTTTGGAAACTATATAAACAAATGGAAATTAAACAATATGCTCCTGAATCACCAGTGGGTCAATGAGGAAATTAAGAAGGAAATTTAAAAATTTCTTGAAACAAATGATAATGGAAACACACCATACCAAAACCTATGAGATTCAGCAAAAGCAGTACTAGGAGGGAAATTTACAGTTCTAAGGGCCTACATCAAAAAAAGGAGGAACACTTCAAACAAATAACCTAATGATTCATCATAAGGAACTAGAAAAGCAAAAACAAACCAAACCCAAACTCAGTAGAAGAAATAATAAAGATCAGAGCAGAAATAAATGAAACTGAAGTGAGGAAAATACAAAGATCAATGAAACAAAAAGATGGTTTTTTGAAAAGATAAACAAATTGACAAACCGTTAGCCAGACTAACTAAGAAAAAACAGGAGAAAACTCAAAATCAAGGATGAAAAAGAAAACACCCTGATCAATTTCCGTATATAGACTCATGGCTACAGCTAGTTCTAAACCCTCCAGTACACGCAGCTTGGGAAAACCTCGCTCCACCCGCCGAGGGATGCAGACTCCCAAGGCCTAAGGTCTGGGCAGAGGGCAATCCGCCAGGACTGGCAATCAACCAGGCCCCTGTGCTCACTGAAGTCAAGCCTGGGGCTCAGCCAGTTAGGCAAGAGCAATATCCAGTTCCCCAAGAAGCCCTAGAAGGCATTCAGGTCCACCTAAAACACTTAAAGGACTACGGAATTATAGTTCCTTGTCAGTCTCCATGGAACACCCCCTTCTTGCCTGTCCCTAAACCAGGGACCAAAGACTACAGGCCAGTGCAGGACTTGCGCTTGCTTAATCAGGCCACAGTGACTTTGCACCCAACAGTACCCAACCCATACACACTGTTGGGATTATTGCCAGCGGAGGATAGTTGGTTCACCTGCTTGGACTTAAAGGATGCTTTCTTTAGCATTAGACTGGCCTCAAAGAGTAAGAAACTATTTGCTTTTCAATGGGAAAATCCAGAAACATGTGTAACCATCCAGTACACCTGGACCTGGCTACCCCAGGGGTCCAAGAACTCTCCCACCATCTTTGGGAAGGCACTAGCCCGTGACCTCCAGGAGTTTCCTGCTAAGGACTTAGGCAGCATGTTGCTCCAATATGCTAATGACCCTTTACTGGGACACCCCACGGCAGTCGGGTGCACTAAGGAACAGATGCCTTACTTTGGCATATGGAGGACTGTAGGTACAAAGTGTCTAAAAGGAAAGCCCAGATTTGCTGACAGCAAGTGCGATACCTGGGGTTCACCAACCAGCAGGGAGAGCGCAGCCTAGGAGCAAAGAGGAAACAAGTCATTTGCAACCTGCCAGGACCTGAAACTAGAAGGCAGGTAGGAGAGTTCCTGGGAGTGGTGGGTTTCTGTAGGCTGTGGATTCCAAACTTCGCAGTACTGGCCAAACCCCTTTATGAAGTTAGTAAGCAGGGAGACAAGGAACCCTCTGAATGGGGATCTCAGCAGTGGCAGGCCTTTCAGGAACTGAAAGAGAAACTTATGTCAGCCCCGGCTTTGGGGTTACCAGATTTAACAAAGCCCTTCATGCTGTATGTGTCAGAAAGAGAAAAAAATGGCAGTTGGAGGTCTAACACAAACAGTGGGACCTTGGCCCAGGCCTGTAGCTTCTCTCTCCAAGCAGCTGGATGGAGTTTCCAAGGGATGGCCACCATGCTTAAGGGCTCTGGCAGCAACTGCTCTGCTAGCACAAGAGGCTGATAAGCTAACTTTGGGGCAGAACTTAAATATCAAGGCACCCCATAAAGTAGTGACTCTAATGAATAGCAAAGGACATCATTGGCTGACAAATGCTAGGTTATCCAAACACCAGAGCCTGCTATGTGAAAATCTCCGCATCACCACTGAGGTCTGCAATACTTTAAACCCCGCCACTTTGCTCCCAGTGTCGGAAGGCCGGGTTGAACACAACTGTGTTGAAGTACTGGACTCAGTTTATTCCAGCAGGCCCGATCTTCAGCATCAACCACGGACAGTAGTAGACCGGGAATTGTGTGTGGATGGAAGCAGTTTTGTTAATCCACGAGGAGAAAGGTGTGCAGGCTATGCCATGGTAACTCTGGACACTGTGATCGAGGCCAAGCCACTGCCTCAGGGTACTTTGGCTCAGAAGGCTAAACTTACTGCTCTGACCTGAGCCCTAGGACTGAGTGAAGATCTCCAGGTAAATTTCACTGAAATGCCCAAGTGTGGGGAACATAAGTATTTGTTGGTCCTGGTGTGCACCTACTCTGAGTGGGTAGCAGCCCTCCTGACTAGGACTGAAAAGGCCCATGAAATAACCCATGTTCTTCTTCGAGATCTCATCCCTAGGTCTGGGACTGCCACTGTGCATCAGCTCAGACAACAGACAAGCATTTGTGGCTAATTTGGTTCAGAAAACAGCAACGGCACTGGGTATCACTTGGAAGCTATATGCCGCCTACCAACCACAGAGTTTGGGAAAGGTGGGGCGGATGAACCGGACTATTAAGAATAGCTTAGGGAAAATGTGTTAGGAAACAGGATTAAAGTGGGTGCAGGCACTTCCCTTGGTGTTATTCAAAATTAGATGGACTCCCTCTAAGAAAACAGGATATTCCCCCTATGAAGTCTTCCATCATAGCCCCCCTCCCATACTGCAGGCACACCCGGGAACTCCTCAGGAGTGGGGAGAGATTGAACTAGAGCGACAGTTACAAGCTCCAGGAAAAATCACTCAGAATATTTCAACCTGGGTAAATGAAAGATGCCCTGTAAGCTTCTTCTCCCCAGTTCACCCTTTCTCACCAGATGATTGTGTGTGGATAAAGGACTGGAATGCAGTCCCTCTGAAGTCACCATGGAAAGGACCCCCAGACCATGATCCTGACCACCCCCACAGCTGTAAAGGTAGAGGAAATTCCAGCCTGGATCCACCACAGATGTGTAAAGCCTGCAGCAGCTGAAACTTGGGAAGTTAGGCCAGACCCAGACAATGACTGCAGAATCACCTTGAGAAGGACAAGCCTTGTTCCAGCCACATCCTGGAAGCTGGCTGGTCCACGCAAGGCTGAAGCATGAGGAAACACATCGTGGGACTTATTCTTCTTAGAATTTGGACTTACACACAGCAGGGACATTAACTGATTTCGGAGAATGCTCTCAGTGTGTGCACCAGGTTACTGAGGTAGGATGGAAAGTTACTGCCATTCTTTTGTTCTACAGTTATTATGAATGTACAGGGACACTGAAGGGAACCTGTTTATATAATGATACTCAGTATAAGGTGTGTAATCCAGGGGATGGACAACCCAATGTCTGCTACAATCCATCAGAACCACCTATGCATACAATTTTTGAAATTAAACTCGTAACAGGGCAATGGAACAGCCCTACTAAGTTAATAGCTAAAATAGAGATCAGGAAAATGAGAGTGAGAACTCTAATGTTATAGGTGAGATTTTCAAAGGGGGGAGTGAGGAAGAAGATCCTTAATCCTCTTAAACTTCTAAGAGCCCTTCCCCCTAGACTTTTACATTGTATTTCAATAGGAGAAATAAAGGCTGGCAGACAGGGCGCCACTCTTAATTGCACTCCTATAGATTGCAGGCACAGTATGGAGGAATCTTTCCGGAAGGCACCATTTTTGCTTAAACATGATCAAATCCCCATCTAGTCACATAGCCCATGCCTACTTCATGGATCAAGACCCTTTTATGCGTAGTTTCTAGAATTGTAAGCCTTTAAAAGGGCAAGGACTTTGTTGGGGAGCTCGGTTGTTAAGATATTTTTACCTGTCACAGCTCCCTCCCAGCCAAATAAATCACCACTTTGTTCCCTCTTTGGTGTTTGAAAGGTTTGCTTGTGGCTTCTCCTGCTTCACTATGACCAACTATGTGCCAATCAATTGGAAAATCTACAGGAAATGGATAAATTCTTAGACACATACAACCTACAGCAAGACTGAACCATGAAGAAATCGAAAACCTGCATAGATCGATAACAAGCATCGAGATACAAGCTGTAACAAAAAGTCTCCCAGTAAAGAAAAGCCTGAGACCTGAAGGCTTCACTGCTGAATTCTACCAAACATTTAAAGGAGAACTAACATCAATCATACTCACACTATTCCAAAAAATAGAGAAGGGAATACTTCCAAACTCACTGCATTACAGCTATGAAAGGAAAAAAATCTTGGGGCCCCCAAATTACTAAGCTAATGGGAAAAGTCAAGCTGGGAACTGCTTAGGGCCAGCCTGCCTCCCGTTCTATTCAAAGTGTCCCCTCTGCTCACTAAGATAAATGCATATCTGATTGTCTCCTTTGGAGAGGCCAATCAGAAACTCAAAAGAATGAAACCATTTGTCTCTCATCTACCTATGACCTGGAAGCCTCTTCCCTGCTTCCAGTCTTCCTGCCTTTCCAGAAACCAGTGTTCATCTTACATATGTTGATTGGTTTTATACATTTTAGGAAGATGTGAGACATCAAACTGTGCTCTGACCACCTTCAGGCACATGTCAGGACTTCCTGAGGCTGTGTCATAGGTACAGATCCTCAACCTTGGCAAAATAAACTTTCTAAATTTTTTTTTGAGACAGAGTCTCACTTTGTTGCCCAGGCTGGAGTGCAGCGGTGCACTCTCAGCTCACTGCAACCTCTGCCTCCCAGGTTCAAGTGTTTCTCCGGCCTCAGCCTCTCAAGTAGCTGGGATTACAGGCATCCACCACCACGCCTGGTTGATTTTTGTATTTTTAGTAGAGATGGGGTTTTGTCATGCTGGCCAGGCTGGTCTTGAACTCCTGGCCTCAAGTGATCCACCTACCTTGGCCTCCAAAAGTGCTGAGATTACAGGCATGAGCCACCATGCCTGGCAAAACTTTCTAAATTAACTGAGACCTGTCTCAGAGTTTTGGGATTCACATGTTGATATCAAAACCAAAGACACATCACAAAAAGAAAACTACAGGCCAATATTCATTCTTTGAAGAATACTGATGCCTAAATGCTTGACAAAATACTAGCAAACTGAATTCAACAATATGTTAAAAACATCATTCGTCATAACCAAGTGAGATTTATCCCAGGGATGCAAGGATGGTGCAACGTATGCAAATCAATCAGTGTGATACATTATATCAACAGAACTGATGAAAAAAACCATATGATGATTTCAACTGATGCTGAAAACATATTTGATAAAATTCAACATCCCTAAATGATAAAAACCCTTAAAAAACTGGGTATAGAAAGAACATACCTCAAAATAATAGAAGCCATATGACAGACCCACAGCTACTATCATACTGAATGAGGAAAAACTGAAAGCCTTTCCTTTAAGATATGAAACACAACAAATGTTCACTTTCACTACTATTATACAATATAGTACTGTTAGTCCTAGCTAGAGCAATCAGACAACAGAAAGAAATGAAGAGCATCCAAATTAGAAAGGAAGAAGTCAAATTATCCTTGTTTGCAGATGATATGATCTTTTATTTGGAAAAACCTACAGATTCCACCAAAAAAAATCAGAGCTGATAAACAAATTCAGTAAAGTTGCAGGATACAAGATCAACACACAAAAATCAGTAGCATTTCTATATGCTAACAGTGAATAATCTGAAAAAGAAACTTAAAAAGTAATCCCATTTAGAATAGTCATACATAAAACAAAATACCTAGGAATTAAGTTAACCAAAGAAGTGAAATATCTCTATGGTGAAAACTACAAAACATTGACAAAACTAAAGAGGATGCAAAAAAAAAAAAAAAAAAAAAAAAAAGGAAAGATATTCCAAGTTCATGGACTGGGAAAAAAAATACTGCTAAAATGTCCATACTACTCAAAGCAATCTACAGATTCAATGCTATCCCTATCAAAATGCCAATGACATTCATCACAGAAATAGAAAAAACAATTTTAGAATTTATGTGGATCACAGAAGACCCAAAATACCCAAAAGTATCCTGAGCAAAAAGGACTAAACTAGAAGAATCACATTAACTAACTTCAAATTATACTACAGAGCTACAGTGACCAAAACAGCATGGTACCAGCATAAAAATAGACACACAGACCAATGGAACAGAATAGAGAACCCGGAAACACATCCTCACGCTCACAGTGGACTAATTTTTGGTAAAGGTACCAAGAACATATATTGGAGAAAAGACAGCCTCTTCAATAAATGGTACTGGAAAAACTGGATATCTATATACAAAAGAAAGAAACTAGACCTCTATTTCTTGCCATATCCAAAACTCACATCAAGATGGATTAAGGACTTAAATCTAAGCCCTCAGACTATGAAACTACTACAAGGAAACACTGGAGAAACTCGCCAGGACATTAGTCTGGGCAAAGATTTCTTACTAATACGCCACAAGCACAGACAACCAAAGAAAAAAATCGACAAATGGAATTACATTTGTTAAAAATGTTTAAAAAGCTTCTGCACAGCAAAGGATACAATCTACAAAATGAAGAGACAACCCACAAAAATGATAGAAAATATTTGCAAACTACCCATCCGGCAAGGGTAACCAGAATATACAAGTAACTCAAACAACTCTATAGGAAAAAGTCTAGTAATGCTATTAAAACACGAGCCAAAGATTTGAATAGACATTTCTCAAAAGAAGACATACAAATGGAAAACAGGCATATGAAAAGGCGCTCAACATCACTGAGTAGAGAAATGTAAATCAAACGACAATGAGATATCATTGCATCCCAGTTAAAATGGCTTATATCCAAAACATAGCCAATAACAAATGCTGGTGAGGATGTGAAGAAACGGGAACACTTGTACACTGTTGGTGAGAATGTAAAATTAGCACAACCACTAAGGAGAACAGTTTAGACGTTTCTCAAAAAACTAAACATAGAGCTACCGTATATGACCCAGCAATCCCATTGCTAGGTATATTCCCAAGAAAAGGTAACTCAGTATACAGAAGAGATATCTGCACTCCCACGTTTGCTGAGGCACTGTTCACAATAGCCAAGATTTGGAAGCAACCTATGTGTCCGTCAACAGATGGATAAAGAAAATGTGGTACTTAAACACAAGGGAGTACTATTCAGTCATAAAAAAAGAACAAGATCCTGTCATTTGCAACAACATGGATGGAACTGGACGTCGTCATTATGTTAAGTGAAATAAGCCAGGTACAGAAAGACAGACATTGCATGTTCTCACTTACTTGTGGGAACTACAAATCAAAACAATTGAATACATGGAGATAGAGAGGAGACGGTGGGTTACCAGAGGTTGAGAAGTGCCGTGGGACAGGGTGGGGGGAATATGGAATGGGTAATGGATAAAAAAATAATAATAGAAAGAATATCTAATATTTGATAGCACAACAGGGTGACTACAGTCAAAATAATGTCATTGCACACTTTATCATTAGATTGTTTGTAAGACAAAGGATAAATGCTTGAGGGAATGGCTATCCCACTTTCCATGTGATTATTACACATTGTATGCCTGCATCAAAATATCTCACATGGCCCTTAAATGTATAAACCTGCTATGTACTCACAAAAATTAAGAATTAAAAAAAGAACAGAATGCTAAATTGCCTCAGAGTGGTATATATTAAATATATTGCCAATATATTAAATTCTAAATCAACCTACTTGTTAAAATTCTGTAATTTTTAAAAGTCTATTTTTAAAATTACATCTTTTAAACTCTGTATTAAATATTTGTGCACAGTTGTATCCTAGTGACTGGAATGGTCCCTGGAACGTGCTCTACTTAATCAGGATCTCCAAGAATGAACAAGGCCTGTGCATTGTGACAAAGACTGCTAATTTCTCCCAATATCTGTTTCTCCTTTTGTCATTAGTAAGAGCCCCAAGTCTTACCTTTTGCCCTCCAGCTAAAAGGCCATATTTCTCAGTCTCTCTGTCAGCTATAGCCATATATGACTAAGTTCTGACCAAGAAGAATGGAAATATTGTGCAGGGGATACTAGATCTAATTAAAGAGAAGTGTATATGCCTTTTCTGCCCCTTCGTCCTTCCTGCTGACGACAATTTGACAATAGGAACAGTCCTAACACCTGAAACTGCCATACAGGCCCAGCCTGCCTGCCTCTCATCTTTACAGTGAAAGAAATATAAATCTCTAATTTAGGCTAATGTTGCTGGGTTTGGGGTTTTTTGCTTGTTCGACAGTGATGCATTGATACATTTAATTTTTTTTGTTTGTTTTTTGAGAGGAAGTCTCGCTCTGTCGCCCAGAGTAGAGGGCAGTGGTACGATCTTGGCTCACTGCAACCTCCCCCTCCCGGGCAAAAGGGATTCTGCTGCCTCAGCCTCCTGAGTAGCTAGGATTACAGGTGCACACCACCACGCCTGGTTAATTTTTGTATTTTTAGTAGAGACGGGGTTTCACTATGTTGGTTAGGCTGGTCTCAAACTCCTGACCTTGTGATCCACCCACCTCGGCCTCCCAAAGTATTGGAATTACAGGCGTGAGCCACCGTGCCCAGCCATGTAATGTTTCTATAAAGCACCACAGACTATTCTGATATGGCTTTTGGATAAAAAGTAATTTAGAGAAATTTCCATTTAGTTTAAAAAAAAAAAGTATATCAAAAGCACAAACAACAAAAATTTAAAACCTTGGTGCATGAAGGAACACAGTAAAGTAAAAAGTAAAAACACAACAAAGTAAAAAGACAACCTAGGGAACGGAAGGAAATATTTGCAAACCATGTATCTAACAAGGGTCTAGAATCTAGAATATATACACAATTACATAAAGAACTTTATACTCAATGATACAACAACAAACTATCCAATTAAAACATGGGCAATAGACTCAGACATTTCTCCAAAAAAGACAGGCCAACAGCCAGTAAGCACATGAAAAGATGAGTTCAACAGGTGAATGCAAATCATAACCACAATGAGACGCCACTTCATACCTACTAGAATGGCTGTAATTTTTTTAAAAAAAAGAAAGTAAGTATCCACAAGGATGTAGGGAAAGTGGAACTTTGTATATTGCTGATGGGAATGTAAAATGTCGCAGCCACTGTGGAAAACAGTATAGTGGCTCTTTAAAATATTAAACATGGAAACACCATATAACCCAGGAATCCTACTCTTAGGTATATACCCAAAAGAACTGAATATAAATGTTCAAATACTTGTAAAAACACTCACAGCCTCACTATTGTAACAGCCAAAAGGTAGAAACAACCCAAATGGCCATAAATGGACAAACAGATAAAATGTGATCATATACGTACCATACTCCTTAGCCATCAAAGGTAAAGTGCTTATACATGCTACAATGCACATGAACCTTGAAAACATTAGGCTAAGAGAGAAAACCAGACACAGAAGCTCACATATTATATAATTCCATTTACATGAAATGTTTAGAAGCAGATTAGTAGTATTCAGGGACTGGGGATGGGGTACCGGGCGGGCAGACAGTGTTTAATGGGCACAAAATTCCCTTTGGCATGATGAAAATGTTTTGGAAGAAGACAGCGGTGATAAATTGCACGCTGTGAATGTATTAAAAGTCACTGAATTGTATGCTCAAAGAAGTGAATTTTATGTTATGTGAATTCTCTCTCATTTTTTCCAAAGTTAAAAAAAAAAAAATCAAAAGGCCGGGGGTAGTGGCTCACACCTGTAATCCCAGCACTTTCAGAGGCTGAGGCAGGCGGATCACAAGGTCAGGAACATGGTGAAACCCCATCCCTACTAAAAATACAAAAAAAATAGCTGGGCAGTGTTGCGTGCCTGTAGTTCCAGCTACTAGGGAGGCTAAGGCAGGGGAATCGCTTGAACCCAGGAGATGGAGGTTGTAGTGAGCCGAGATCACCCCACTGCACTGCAGCCTGGCAACAGAGCAAGACTCCGCTTCAAAAAAAAAAAAAACTCAAAGACAAACATGGAATTATCATATGACCTGGCCATTCTACTAGGCATTTACATAACAAAAATAAAAGCTTTTATCCACACAAATACTTGTATATACAAATATTCATAGCTTTATAATACCCCAAAATTGGAAACAACCTAAATATCCATCAACAGATGAATGCATAAACTGTGGTACAGCCACAAAATGAAGTGTTGTTTAGCAAGAAAAAGGAGTTAACTATTAATACATTCAACAAGATGGATGAACCACAAAATAACTATGCTGAGTTAAAGAAGCGAGAACCCACCCCCGAAAGTACATATGATTCCATTACTACAAAATTTTAGAAAATTCCTACCAATGTCTAGTGATAAAAAGCTGATCAATACCTGCCTGTGGACAGGGGTGGAAGAAACAATAAGGGATATTACAAAGAGGCAGTAAGGAACTTTTGGAAGGAACAGAAGTTTTCCTTATCTTGATTGTGGTGACAGTTTCACTAGTGTAAGCACATGTCAAAACTCATTCAATTAACAGTTTAAATATGTGTGGCCTACTGCACATCAATTATACCTCAATAAAGCTATAAAAATGATAGCGTTTATCAATAGGAAGTGCATAGTAAAAAGAACACTCATATACTGACAATGGAAGTTAAAACAACAATACATTTCATATGCAGTCTTAAAAATATTTTTGGGCTGGACACGATGGTTCTGTCATCCCAGCACTCTGGGAGGCTGAGACAGGCAGATTACTTGAGCCCAGGAGTTTGAGACCAGCCTGGGCAACATAGCAAAACCCCGTCTCTACAAAAAATAAAAAAATGAGCCAGTGTGGTGGCACATGCCTGTGGTCCCAGCTATGAGAAAGGCTGAGTTGGGATGATCATCTGACCCAGGGAAGTTGAGGCTGCAGTGAGCTGAGATCTCTGCAGTGAGCCAAGATCATGCCCCTGCACTCCAGCCTGGGTGACAAAAATGTTAAAAAAAAAAAAAATTCAAAGAATAGCTGTTTTTCAAAGAAAAATACTCTGATATTACTGAAAATGATGTAAGATATTAAACAGCAATGTGCATTATATTTCCGTTTGCACACCCATATGAATAAGCTAAGACACACCAAAATCTTGCTGTTGGTTGCTGGGACGTGGTTTTTATATTCTTCACTATATGCTCTAAAATAGCTTCCTGTATACTCCTGTGTATCTTCCATATATAGCTCATAATTCTATAATTAGCAAAATATTTTAAAATATGCTTATATAGGAACTGATATTTACATCATCAAATTTTGTATCAGATTTGCAATGCATCAGATGCAAAACAACGTTTGCAAAGTCCTCTTAAATACTGCAGAACACATGACTTTCTCAGACGTCTGGTATGGGAGCCCAATCTGAGAATTTAAGCACAATCCTGTCTCATCATGGTTGCAAGGCTTCTACCTAAAAATAGCTTACTCTTACATAATCACTTGCCACAGATTTGTATGTTTTACATATCCTCAAAATAAATAGGTTTTTGTTTTTGAGATACGCCACCAGAGGTAAACAATCATTCTTAAAAGCAGGGAAGTTTAATCATAATCTAAACACAAATCTTATTTTCAGAAGTTATTCAGGGGCTCTGCAATTGATAGTTTTGTTGATGAAAATAACTAGAAACATTTATATGCAACAAAAGTAACACCATAGCAACTAATTGTTTAAATGAACTTTATTTGAATTATATATAATACCTCCATTTTAAGGGTATGATTCGTTAAGTTTTTACAAATATATACCCCATGTAACTAGCACCACCATCAAGATACAGAATAGTTCCATTACCTCTCTCCCCCACGTTCATAGTCACTCTCCCCCTTCTCTCCACCCCCCACTCAGGCAACCACTGCTCTGACTTCAATAACCATGGTTTAGGTTTGTCTGGTTTTGAATTTTGAATAAATGGAATCATGCAAGATGTATACTCTTTTGTATCTGGCTTCTTTTACTAGTGTAACATTCTTCAGATTCATGCATGTTGTTGCAACTATAAGCAGTTTTCTTTTTACGAAGGTCTATTCCACTGTACAGTTATTTTATGATTTCCAACTCCACTTTTTACATGCCTTCAGCTTTGTCTCTGAAAATAGCTTTCTGTATATGGTAAATATTGTTATGCCCAGAAAAACAATCGCTTTGCTTTTTTAGAATTTGGTATTTTATTCTGCTTTGACAAGTGTTTCCTGGTTCTCAAACTGAGGTAAAAAAGTAAAATGTGCGGAATCACAACTTAGGTTAATGTCTATCTGAAGAAAACACTGCGAGTATGTTAATGCAGTGCTTCCCAAGTTTTGTCAGTACATATGTTTACTTTATGCCAAGTACTATGCTAAATACATGGTGTATCAGCTCATATGATCCTCTCTACCCACAATCTTGTGAGGTTTGCCCCTGAACCACACCCTTAAAAATGGTTAAGATGGTAAATCATATCTTTTATCAAAAACAGAAAAAAGTTTTTCTCCAAATATTGGACTAAAATATATCGTTCGGATGACTCATATTAACACACCAACAAAATCCCAAAACCCTTCCATTGCAATATTTGCCATGTATTTTTACTTGGGTCCTTGACATTATCTATAACAAAGTCACTACCAAAATGTATATATTCTTGACATAAAATAAAACATAGCATAAGGTAACAATATATTCCCAATAGTTTTTCTTTGAAACAGAGTCTCACTCTGTCGCCCAGCCTGGAGTACTCGGCTCACGGCAACCTCCACCTCCCAGGTTCAAGAGATTCTCCTGCCTCAGCCTCCCTAATAGCTGGGACTACTGGTGCGTGCCACCATGCCTAGCTAATTTTGTATTTTTAGTAGTGATCAAGTTTCACCATGTTGGCCAGGCTGGTCTCAAACTCCTGACCTCAAGTAATCTGCCCACCTCCACCTCCCAAAGTGTTGGGATTACATGCGTGAGCCACTGCGCCCAACCCATTCCTAACATTTTAACAACTATTTACTTAATACTACTTGCAGAAAAAAATCCCAAAATGTAATCAGCATATGTGAATGCACCCTGGGGTACAATCATATTGAATTAATTCACAAGAGAATGTTGTAATCTAGTGGTTGCCAAACTGTGAGACTATGAAAATACAGAATAGTTCCCAATTGGGATTGAGGCAGGACCTATCATTGATGAAGCCTACACAGAAACTGTGGATGAACCACAAATCGGGCTTTGAATTCTCTTAAGGCCAAAACAGAAAGAGAAATACAATCAATTATGCCCTTTTAATTGTCCACCAGGAAAAAAAACCACCAACTGTTCCTTAGAGAAAACAAACTCCCTCTTTGCCCTTAGCTCTCATTTCTTATCCAGGATTATATAAAGGGGAATAAAAGTATTAGAGGGCAAAATAACCATGTCATTAAGGCTAATAAGTTTTGAAATGCCTTTCAACAAAAAATTGAGGGCATAACTCCAACTTACAATTCAGTCAAGGCCATTTTCCTGAAAAATCAAGAAAATATAGTCCAGGCTACAGCATTCTGACAGTTCAGCTTAACATTAAAATAAGGAATCTTAGGAAATAAGCTACTTCTGTATTTTCCCAAAGTGCGCTTCAACCAAGCAAAATCTTCACGAAAAGATGGAAACTAATTTCCTGTTGAAAACCTGGAACACAGGTTATCTGTGCAAAATCGGAGGACATTTCAATATTCTTGGCCATCTGCTTATCTTATTTCTAAATTTGGCATCCCTTGGTCAAATTAAGAAAGTAGCTTATATAGATGACCACATTCGCTTGGGCTGTCTAAAGAATTTCCCTGTTCTTCGGCATTAAATTTGGAGGCAGAATCCTGGATTTAGCTCTAAGTTTTGCCCGCTCCTAGCTAGCTACATAAGTTTGGGCAAGTAAATGACACTCTCCTCCTGGCCCTAGCTTCCTCTGTAAAATAAAGAGCAGACCACTCTCAAACCGTTGTGTGGAGGTGCCACAGTGGATGAACAGGTACTTTTACTTTCATGGGTCTTGTATACTGGCATCCACGTCTGCCTCCGCTGCCAGTAAAACCTTTGAAGACTTCCAGACCAGATGTTCTACAATCTAAGAATAATTCTGTGATTTTGAGATTTTAAACAACTAATCCTTAACCCAAATCACACAAATAAATAAAATATTCAAAATTAAATAATTTCTAACACAAGTAAGAAATTTTGGCCGGGTGTGGTGGCTCATGCCTGTAATCCCAGCATTTTGGGAGGCCAAGGTGGGTGGATCACCTGAGGTCAGGAGTTTGTCACCAGCCTGGCCAACATGGTGAAACCCCATCTCTACTAAAAATACAAAAATTAGCTGGGCATGGTGGCGTGTGCCACTAATCCCAGGTACTTAAGGCTGAGGCAGGAGAATCGCTTGAACCCGGGAGGCAGAGGTTTAAGTGAGATGAGATCATGTCATTGTACTCCAGCCTGGGCAACAGAGTGATATTCCATCAAAAAGAAAAGAGAAAAAGAAGAGGGAAAAAAAGAAATTTTACTAAGAATTATACTCACAAATCATTTCTAATCAAACTGTTCAGAACCCAGAAAAACAACAAGAAGATCTCCCTTACAGAAACATTATTGTGAGGGCCGATTTCTCAAGTAAACTCAAAAAGGCCCAGTGTCCTCAATGTAGCAAATAATTAGGCAAAATAACAGGTGATGGCCCCAGAGCATAGCCTGTCCCCTGCCACTGTATCTAACAATGTGTTCATGTCTGCAGCCTGGGCGGTTATGAGCTCCCCTCTCCCAGGGGAAAGACATCTCCCCTACACCTCTCTTGACCACTGAGCATGACCACTGTGCTTCTTGTTATTTCCATCACCACCTACGGCTTCCCATCGGGGTTCCTCTCATCCAACACACCATGCCACAAACCAGTTCTGCTCCCTTTCTCTCCCTGAATTGTGCACAAGTTCCCTTTAAGATATTTTCATGAGAATAAAGCATGGAAACTGATGAGTTTCCCCTGATTGCATCTGAATGTCAGAGCAACCTGTGATACAGAAAGAAAGGGTCTGTGTTAATGACTCTGTGTTACACAGAACATGAGTCTTGGAGTAAGTTGCAAACAGTCAAAGAGCAAGAAGAGTGTCTGCTACTGAAACCTGTGCCTGTGGATCCTACATAATAGCAGGCTTGTGTTCCATCATTTATGTTGGGGCCAAGGTTCTGAGAAGGAAAGGGGGAGATGAATATGTTGACCAGACGATAGAAAAATCCTCAAAATGCAGGAGAGAGAAAAAGAGAGAGAAAGAAAAAAGGTGGAAAAGGGAACAAGGGAATGAGGGTCATTCTTCTAACACTCAAGGATAGAAAAGAAAGTATGAGGGAAAAAGAAGAAGGTGAGCAGCAGGTGAAGGAAAGAAACTGAAATGCCAAGCAGTGGAAACAGGATGAGGTGGCTAAGAGAAAAAAATCTGGAAGTCATTCAAAACTTCTGTACATTTTAGGTGTTTTAAATGTTAGGAGTATAGTACCTAGACTCCATTCATAAGCAGTCTTCAGGCTAGAAAGATGGAGTCTACAAAAATACATTATTAGAGTCTATAAAATAAAGCACTGGCTAAAGCTAACAGTGATACATTTGTGAACTTAACAAAATACTAGAACTACAAAATATACAACTAGAAATCCGGAAAAGAAAAATTTTGAATTATCCATGTTCAAAAGACAAAGGATAATAAATGTATAGATCTAAAGAAAAAAATGAAACTCAAAAAACTGATGCAGATAATTGTAAAATTTAATTTTAAAAAAGATGCAATAGATAAGAAATTAAAGACCGTTTTTTGAAAAGTAATCAAAAAAAGCTTTAATGAGACTTATAAGGAGGGACTTAGATTCATTTGAAAAGAAATTTATTTGGAGATATCCAAGTCAGGATTAGAAAAAAGAAAATGAAAGAAGTTTAGAAAAGATATATAATTACAGATCCAACCTAAGTTAAAAAAAAAAATTATGAATACGTTTATAATACATTTCAAAACTTAAATGTAAAGAATTCCTAAAAATATAACTTGTCAAAACTGATCCAAAAATAAAAAACTAAAATAATCCTAGAAACATTAAATATATGTAGTTAGTAGTTTAAAAAAAAACTTCACAAAAATAAGATGTTCTTATTAGAAAGTTCTAAATTTTCAAGGAACAGATCATTTCAATTTTATACAAAACAGCAAAAGAGGGAATACTCCTAAATTCACTTTATGAGGTCAGTATAACCTTGATGTTAAACCATGATGAAGACGGCACAAAAAGAAAATTACAAGTCAGTCTTACTTATAAACATACCTACTAAAATAGATACTAAAATCCAAAGGAAACCAAATTGACTAGAATGTCAAAGATAATACATCATAACCAAATTAGGTTTATTTCAAGTATACAAAGATGGCCGGCTTATCACTAGAAAAAGTCGCAATAAATCATTTACTAGCTTCACAAATTTAATAAACCATACAACCCTTTAAATAGACACCAAAGAACATCCGATAAAACTCAACACCCCTTAATGATAAAAAAAAAAATTCAACAATATAAGAATGAAAGGAAACTTTAAATCTAGTAAATCATATTTGTTAACTACCATTCTTAACAGTGAATCATTAGAAGTTAGAGGTATGCCTTTTTTTTAAAAGACATCAGGGATGAACATGAATTCCCACCATCAGCTTCTATTCAACATTGCCCTGAAGGCCCTAGCCAATAAATTAAGAATAACAAAAAGAAATGAAAGGTATAAGAATGGAAAGAAAGGAATAAAATTACAATCATTCACAGATTATGAGTGTCTACAAAATCTATCTTCATCATTTGTTTCCTCACTCCCCTCACATTTACTTCTTTGCACGCTGCAATCTGGCTTCTTCCTATGTCAAGCTGCCCTGTTTTGTGTTTATTTTTAAGACCGGGTCTCACTTTGTCACCCAGGCTGGAGTGCAGTGGTGCAATCTCAGCCCATTGCAACCTTCCCTTCCCAGGCCCAAGGGATCCTCCCACCTTAGCTGCCCAAGTAGCTGGGACCACAGGTGCACACCATCACACCCAGCTAATGTTTTGTAATTTTTTGGTAGAGACAGAGTTTCACCATGATGCCAATGCTGAGCTCAGGAGATCCACCGGAGCTCACAATCTGCTAAGCTCAGGGGATTCACCTGAGCTCACAATATCCTGAGCTAAGGAGACCCACCTGCTTCAGCCTCCCAACGTGCTGGGATTACAAGTGTGAGCCACTGCACTGGCACCATGTGAAACTTCTAAAACTTCTGTCATCAAAGATTTCAATGACCAACCACCATGGCACATGTATACCTATGTAACAAACCTACATGTTCTGCAAATGTAACCCATTTTTTTAGAATAAAAAAAAAAAGATTCTAATGACCACCTGGCTACCAAATACAATGGGCATGCTTCAGTTCTTACCCATCCTCTGGGTGGCTTGTCTCCCTTGACCTCCCCTGTAATTCTAGAGCTCCTCCTGCCTCTCTGGGAGCCTTTTCCCAGTCATCTTCACCGGCTACCTTTCTTCCACTTGTCTTTCAAGTGTCATATTCAATCAATCCTTTGATTTCAAACTTGTCCAAGTGTCTTCTCCTAGGTGAGATTATTCATTCCTTTGACCTCAATTACCATGTTTACTTAGGTGACTCTCAATGCTAATGGTTCCCAAATTTTTATCAGGCACCTAAGAACAACCTTCCTTGAACATCAGCATGTCCAAAGGCAACTCATCTTTCCACATTCCCTCAATTCCCTGCCTTAATCACCTTCTATACAGTGTGACTTGTGCCATAATCCTGGGTGTCACCTATGGCTCCACCTTCATTCTCCACATTCCCTGCAGTACCAGCTCCTATTCATGTCGTGTGTTTCTGAAGCATCTCTCTGCTCTCCAACCTACTTCCATTCTCTTCTCCACGGTCACTAACTTGGTTCAGTCCCTGATTATCTCTCTTGAGTTCCTGCACCTGGTTGTCCTGTTTGCAGGCCAGTGCTCCTCTCTAATCCTTCTCATAAGGAGCAAATCTCATTAAATCTGATTAAAATCTTTCAGTGCAACAACTGCCCAAGATTTTGAACTCTATAAGCATACATTACAAAGTCCTTTAAAAGGACCCTGCTTCTAGCTTTTAGACTGGACTGTCTCTTTATTCTTTCCCTCCATTCCAGTCTTAATAAGCTATTTGCTAAAATTTACCCTCTTCTGTTGCTTCTGGATATGTTGTATTTTCTGTAAGAATCTATTTAGTCACTGACTCCTGTATAAGTCAAACGACTAAATAGATTTGTCATCTAGTTTGATGAAGACAGACTGGTCTAGCAGTCTCTTATAAGGTAAACAATTTATAAATATTTATCAAATGACTCAAAAAAAAAAGTCACAGATCATAATAGACATCAAATCCTCAATGGTCCATTATAAAAATGTATAGGAGTTACACCCTTAAGACTCTGAAGTTAAAGAAAGGAAAATTATGTCTGCCTATGTAACTCACGCAAAATTCATCAGCGTACAAGCCAGGCACTGCATTCCACATTGGGAACTTGGTAGGGAATAAGACAAACACAATCACATGCAGATTATAGTCGTGGTATCATCATGAGATACAAAAACTTATCAGGATAGATCTTGAGTCACATCAAGCATGCCAACCTAACACACACACATATGCACACACACACACACGCCATGCTAATTAAAACCTTATGTAAGGTTTTATAATTAGCATTATGAATCTTATGAATTTTGTTCAAAAATTCCCCAAAAGTTATCACAATGAAATCCAGCTTCGGTTCACATAAACTTCATTTTATTTATAACTTATGTTCTAGCTGCTTCCAAAATTAATTTGTAACTATATCTCTGGACTCTATATAAAATAAACTGAAAATTTTAGGAATATCTGTTGAATAATGTGGACCGAATCACAATTCTAAATTTCCATTAGCGGAATTAAAATATTGATTATAATCCTCAGAAAGCTGATAAACACTCATACATTTGAATGACAGAAGTAGTAGGTTTAGCCAACCTTTTTATAAAGAATGTAAATTATAAATGTCATATATAAACTGTACATAGAGCTTAGATTATGATGTTGCATATCTTCTCAGTTATGCACAATATTTAAAACAAGTTCAAACTATTTATAAACTACCTCGAATATTAGTAAGACCTTTGCTTTAATATGGAAAAGCTAACAGGCTTTTTTACTTCCCCCCCGTTTTGCAGGGCACAAAACTGGCGGTAAAGAAATGATATGTGTCACCTTCATCGTCAATTTAACCTTTAAAGGGTTTCTGAAGAGGTGAGACTAGAGTCCAACAACTATATTCAGATTGATACAAGTTTCTTTAAAACGCGTCTAGCAAAAGTAGCACTGGGACAGAGGCTCAAACAGCTATCTGGTCTTTATGCTCAGATTAATTACCTACTAAACAGAAATTGAACTACCTTGCCAAAGACATTAGCTTAGGAGCTAAAAAATCAAATGTGATTTGGAGGGGAGATTAACTTCGGTGTGTCCTCAAAATGGAAAGCAAGTTTACATTGAGACACCCCCCCACCACGCCCCGTATTCCAGCCTACACATTATTCCACCAACACGCATTTCAAGCATTTTTCTCTCTCGAAAAAGATTCCTGCTAAGCAATGCCTTAATTCAGTCTTTGAACCTAATTAAAATTAAGAAACTTTTAAGAGCCTTAATAACTCAGAAAAGCTGTACTAAGCTCTTCACTGGCATCTTCCTCTCCTTACCACCCTCTCTCCAAACCCAGAAAAATTCAGCACAACAGAAAGCACAAAACAACTAGCCACATGCTCTGAATGCTAGGAAACGTGATTCCCCACTGGTTTAGGCTACAAAGAAAGCCTGTGAGTAATCAAAAATCCTTAATCAAAACATTAAAGTTAAAAGCCACCTCCCCATTCCCCAACACAAATAGAATTTCCCTTTCTCTCCTTAATCCGCTCGGCACTTCTCGTATTCTTGGAATTTCAGCGGCCGATAAGTTCATCTCAACGTCAGCCGGAGCAGAGCCATTCGAAAAATCACTAACTTGGAAGGTTATTTAGGACAATAATGTCTTTCACTGTCTTACTCCTCCCACTCCAGCCCTACTTGACCTAATAATAATATTCAACTAAAAAACACATCGGTCCACGGGCTTTTTCCCCAGGGGCTCTTCCTGCAGGAACCCCACGGCAGGGAGACCCGCGCTGGGAAGAGAACCGGGTCTCCCGGCTGGTGCGCCCCTCCCCACGCGCCCGCGTCTGCACCCCGCTCTGCACACACACGTCCAACTATTCTTGGATCTACTCACATCCCTGGATCAAGTCTGGCCGCCCTCCCCGCTCCCTCCCTCGGCGTCCTCCGTGGCCCCAGGCTGCCCCGCAAAGCCACCGAGCTGCAAATACACCCACCCACCTGGACCAGATCCGTGGACCCCGGCGGGCGCGCTCCACCCAGCGCTCCTCGCTAGCTCCAGCACGAATGCGCCTGGCCTGCTCCTGCTCCTCCTCCTCCCCTCCAGTCGAGCCGAGCCGATCCCGGAGGCGCGACCCAGGGCGGCCCGCAAGGTCTCCCTAAGTCACCTTCGTGCGGCCCGCCCCTGGCTCCGGCTGGGCAGCACCGCCCGCCTCCCCCAGCGAGGTCGGGCAGAGGTGGGGCCCGCCAGCGGCCCAGGACTCCCGCGCCGCGCCCGCCCGGGCCGCAGAGGTCCGCGCTGCCCCTCGGCCGCCGCTGGCTCGGCCGCAGACCCGCCCTCTGGGGCTCGCGGGGAGAGCGCGGGCAGGCGGCGGCGAGGCCTGCGGCGGTCGGCTCCCTGCGCGCGGCTGGCGGCGTCCGGGCCGCTCCTCCCCTTCCCCAGCGCCGCTGACGGGCGGAGGCGCAGGTAGGGACAGCCGGGGAAGCCTGCACGGCCCTCGGAGAAGAGAGGTCCGGGACTGCTCCTTGGGCTCTGCGCGAGCGCCGCGGCGAGGCGCCTGCGAGGTCCTAGAGCGGCTGTGCGCTCGGCCCTCTCCTGGAGACACCGGCCCTGGCAACTTTTTTTTTTCTTTTTGCCAGCCCGCCCATCGGGAAACTCTGGAAAGCAAAGGAGTCTTCTCTCCAGTCCTGCCTGTCACTTACTCAGGCTTGTGCTGAAGCATTCGCGTTTAGGGTTCCAAAACCAAGACTGAAAGGCAGTCTTCACATAGTTGTTTATACCGCAGTTGGGACAGTGAGCAACGAGGAAAACAACGGTATTAATCCTACCACCATGAAATCTACTTACATAAAATTATTCCAGCCAAGCCTGAAGGGCAAAGGTTCAGAGGGCAGGAAAACCCAGCACCCAAATACCACACTTAAGTGCGATGTTCAGGTTAATGAAATGTCTGGTTAACTATAATACTCTCATGGAGGGGAAAAAAAATCTTTTTGTTCCAACATGTTTTAAACCTTTCACCTTACTAAAGTGTATAAATCTGTCCTCATACTTTAGGGAGCTCAGAGTAAAAACTGACAAAATTAAATACTTCTTTAAAAGATCCTAGGTACTTTAAGTCCCACTGTCATCGGTGGTAGCTGTAATTGTTCTGCAGACCTAGAATGTGTTAAAGACCATTCCAGGCCATGCTGGGAAAATTGGGAATGAATGTCAGTGAGGTTTCATGGCATCTTTGTTTTTATTTTTATTTATTTATTTGAAGACAGAGTCTTGCTCTGTCCCCCGGGCTGGAGTGCAGTGGTTCAATCTCGGCTCACTGCAACCTCCACCTCCTGGGTTCAAGCGATTCTCATACCTCAGCCTCCTGAGTAGCTGGGATTACAGGCCTGCACCAACACGCCCGGCTAATTTTTTGTATTTTTAGTAGAGATGGGGTTTTACTATCACCCTGGTCTCCAACTCCTGGAATCAACCAATCCGCCTGCCCCGGCCTCCCAAAGTGCTGGGATTAGGGGCATGAGCCACCATGCCCAGCATCATGGCGTTTTTGAAAAGTCCGTTTCTTTCTCTTTTTTCACTCTAAGTAATAACTGTTACTGTATTTGGAAAAACCACATATGGAAAGAGGAGTCCCTGCTACAGAATCTCTCCCTAGGCCCTGAAAATTAGAGAATGAATTCAGTTTATAAAAGTAGTACTAGGTAGCAAAACAATGAAGAACAAATTACCTTCTTGTTTTAAAAGGCAATGTACAGAGCCCCTAAATGTACCAGGTACTGTACTGAAGCACCTCACATAAAATGATACATACATATGCTCAATTTCAGATTGGGAAACAGAATTCCTAAACATATATTGATTTGCTTAAGGTCAAGGTAGCAGAGTTTAGATCCAGATTGGTCTGATCCAAAAGCCTGAATTTTTCCCTTTGTACATTCATTATTCATTCATTCAAATATTTATTCACCATCTACCACATGCCAAGTACCAAGCTACAAAAATAACTACCATACAGTTGCTTCCTTAAGGAGCTCCAGTTTGTGAATATAAAATTATACAACATGATAAATGCTCTGACAGCAAGGAACTCACGGAGCAGCAGGGATACCTCACCTAGTTTTGAAGGGTGGAGCCTGGATGAGGAAATGGTCACAGTCACCCAACAGAGCAGGCTTGAGAATTTATCTCACAGAACAGCAATGGGGAACTGCATGCTGGGGTCAGGGAAGAAAGAATAAAGGGAGATAGGCAACCAAGATATAAAAAAATCAAATTGGGCTGGGCGTGGTGGCTCATGCCTGTAATCCCAGCACTTTGAGAGGCCGAGGCAGGCAGATTGCTTGAGGTCAGGAGTTCTAGACCAGCCTGGCCAACATGGTAAAACCCTGTCTCTACTGAAAATACAAAAATTAGCTGGGCGTGGTGGCAGGCATCTGTAATTCCAGCTACTTGGGAGGCTGAGGCAGAAGAATTGCTGGAACCTGGGAGGTGGAGGTTGTAGTGAACCAAGATCGTACCACTGTACTCTATTCTGGGTGACAGAGCGAGACTTTTCCTCAAAAAAAAAAAAAAAAAAAAAATTGACAGGACTTGATTAAAGATAGGGAAGAAGAAGGAAGAAGAAGGATGGACCAAAGCCGGTTCCCATGATCATGGCCTGAATTACTGAATGGGTGGCAAGTCTATGAGTGGAATGGATAACTCAGTTTGAGACACATTGGTTTTGAAATGCTTCTGATATAAGCATATGTAAATGTTCAAAAGGCAGCTGGATATACTAGATCAGAACTCAGGAGAGGTCTGAGGTAGAGACATCTGAGTCATCATGGAATTCTAGCTAAAGGAGTGGGTGAGATCAACCAAGGAGAATGCGAGGAGTGAGAAGGCCACTCACAGAAACCTAGGGAATACCAATATATAAGGCATAGGCAGATGAAAAGATGCTTTAGAAGGTAACTGAGGCTAGGCATGGTGGCTCACGCCTGTAATCCCAGCACTTTGGGAGGCGTAGGCAGGCGAATTACTTGAGGTCAGGAGTTTGAGACCAGCCTGGCTAACATAGTGAAACCTCATCTCTACTAAAATACAAAAAATTAGCTGGGCGTGATGGCATGTGCCTGTAATCCCAGCTACTTGGGAAGCTGAGGCAGGAGACTCACTTGAACCCGGGAGGCTGAGGTTGCAGTGAGCCAAAATAGAGCCATTGCACCCTAGCCTGGACAACACAGTGAGACTCTGTCTCAAAAGAAAAAAAAAAGTAACTGAGAGGGAGCTGCTACAAAGGAGAAGCCAAAAGAGGTGGCATTGTGGAAGCCACTGTGGAATTCCAAAAAGCAGGAAGTAGTCACATGCCGGGCCCTTCAGAGGACAAGCAAGACAATTTTTAAATGTCTTCTGATTTAGCAATAAGGAAATATTGGCAAGAACAATTTCGGTGGACTAGCTGGGAATGAAGAAGTAGAAACAGAAAGTATCACATTTGCAAGAATGGCATTGGAAAAGGATGCAGGGAGATAGACAAAAGCTATAAATAAGAGGGTAGAGAATCCAAAGAGAGGAGCTATTTTTTGAAGCATGGTCCCCAGAGAAGCAGAATGGAAGGAGACAGATGCCTCCAGCAAAAGGCAAGAAGAAAGGATAAGAGCAGATGCAGATGAAAACTGAAGTGAAGGGAGTGGAGCCATATACAGTGACTGGCTCATGTTTAACAAAGGAATTCTGCTCAGAGTGGAAGGAGATCTGAGTGTACTGCAGAGACAAAGGGCCAGAGAGGGGTGCGAGCCCAAAAGCGCTGTTAAGAACACTAGGAAATGAGAGACTAGGGTCACAAAATGACTACGGGACTGCCCGAGAGCACAGAAAGTGAAATGAATGGAAAAGATCATGACTTTGTAGAGCTGTAAGTCCACATGCACACATGATTTCGCTTCAAAGATATCAGTATCTGGTCCAGAGAAGCAGCACAGAATTCTAACCCTTCAGATGGTTCCCATGGCATATGGCACATAGATGACAAAATTAGTACCACTCTTTTTTTTTCTTTTTTTTTTTGAGATGGAGTCTCGCTCTGTTGCCCAGGCTGGAGGGCAATGGTGTGATCTCAACTCACAGCAACCTCCGCCTCCAGGGTTAAACTGATTCTACAGCCTCAGCAGCCTGAGTAGCTTGGATTATAGGCACCCACCACCACGCCCAGCTAATTTTTTGTATTTTTAGTAGAGATGGGGTTTCACCATGTTAGCCAGGCTGGTCTCAAACTCCTAACCTCAGGTGATCCATCCGCTTCAGCCTCCTAAAGTGCTGGGATTACAGGTGTGAGCCACCACACCCAGCCAGCAACACTCTCATTTCAGTCATACAGGTGGGTCACAGCTCTTCAGCACTCAGGATACTTAACATGAAATATGTATAAAACACTTGATTAGTGAGCTTATACTAACTTTAAATGGACAGTTCCTACCTTGGAAAAATTGGTATAACTAACATCAAGGAAGCTTGATAGTACACAAAATGAGGAGGGCATCCTCTGGCAAGGAACACTACAGAAATAAATATAATTCCAGAAACCGGTTTCTGGCCTTTTGAATGGCACGCTCAGACCAGGGTAAGAAAAGACACAGCACTCACATTCTGTTATACTGTTTCCAAGAAAACCACCCTAAAAACAGTATCTAGGTTTTTCTTTAGTAGAGCAACCACAGACTTTACCAATTATTTTTTATATTGACATTTTTCTCAACAGCATAAGCAGTTTTGTTTGTTTTTTGTTTTTTTGAGATGGAGTTTTGCTCGTTGCCCAAGCTGGAGTGCAATGGTACAATCTCAGCTCACTGCAACCTCCGCCTCCCAGATTCAAGTGATTCTCCTGCCTCAGCCTCCCAAATAGTTGGGATTATAGGCACGTACCAGCACACCCAGCTAATTTTTTTTTGTATTTTTAGTAGAAATGAGGTTTCACCATGTTAACCAGTCTAGCCTCCAACTCCAGACTTCAGGTGATCTGCCCGCCATGGCCTCCCAAAGTGCTGGGATTACAGGCATCAGCTACTGCACCCGGCCATAAGCAGTTTTATTTACAAATAAAATCTGCCTGCAATATTGCCTCATTTATTTATAGCTCCCATGAAAACCTCGATTATGTAGGTCATATCAGTACATCCTCAAATCAGCAAAAAACACCCACATACCACAGAAATAGAAGGCATGAAGGCCTGCACACACTGTAACCCCCCAAGATTCCCACAGAGAGCCAGTTTACTCTGACTGGACATAATTTTATGGAGTTTCGTTATCTGGTTTTCTTTTTAATAAATAGGAGATTAGAAAGAGTAAATCAGAAGGCATCAGTATTCCACTGCTAGAGGCAAGTACACAGTTAATTCGACAAATCAAGAGGGGTAATTTTTAAAAACCTATAAAGAGCAAACAAGAGTTCAAAAAGCATTGGCAGGACCAGGCCATGTAGTAGAAAAACACGGACTCATATAAACATTATCCCCTGAGGGCACCTCTATATTAAGGCACAGAGTAATTATTGACATACAAAAGGCCAATCTCGAGACACCTAGAAAACATAAAATTATGGCCTGACAAGGGCTTGTAAAAAAAAAAAATGAAAGAAACATAAAAGTAAGTTTTAAAATTTTAGGTTAAGATGTGAAACATTTAGAATAACTGCCATTAAAAAAGACTAGAATAAAAACAGCGCTGCTGCTGTGGGGGCTGGGGTCACTTACAGCTACTGGATCCCTCTTTTGTGCCAGGCCCTACAGAGGTGTTTCACCAACATGATCTCATTTGCTCTTCAAAGCAATCCCTTTTGGGTGGTCACCATTTTAAAAAAAGAGATTGTATTTTAAAACTGAGTCAAAGAGAGTAAATATTGCAGAACCAGGAATTAAAGCGAGGTCTGGAGGACTTCAAAGCTTATGCCTGCTCTTTAAATAAAATTTGCAGATAACAGAAATGTAATTTACAATGCCAGATAAATAAGGCATTACAGCACATAATTATACCACTCTGACCCCGATTATGCTATTAAATTCCTATGTTGTAATCCTTATGCATTTGAAGGACTAACTTCAGAAATGCCACTTACCTTTCAAATATTTTGTGGTGCCTTCTCACTGTTTATCTTATTGTTGAGAAGGAAATCCATGGATTCTAAGTGTTTCATATAATTACAGAAAAGATATCTTAAAGATACTCCAAAAGTTTGAAACATTAAATGCTAGTTACTAAATGGAATACTGTGTTCCACACAGTATGCTAACATACTCTATATATGTATCATTCATCTACATATAGTTGATGCCCACACCCAACTCGGAGGTGTTTATTTTCATTTTACAGAAACTTGTCCCACAGTTGGAGACAAGTTAGAGAAAGAATGAAATTTAAAACAGGTCCATCAGACTTTCAGAACAGTGCTTCTAACAGCTTGCTATATGGTCTCCCTTATTTAACAGATGAAGACAGCAAGGTTCAGGGAAGTGAAGTAGCCTTGTCATTTAAATAATAAGGATGGAAACAACACGATCATCTCAATGGTAGTGGTCAAATAAAAGTTCTTTAGACAATGCTACCTCTTCCCAAAACAAGATAAATCCAAAGTTACACACATAAAAGCTCCAAGATACTATCAGAAAAGAGAGGCTACAAATGTTAATTAGATAAGATCTTACAATAACTGTTAACTTTTATTCAGAGCTTACTATGTGTCTGGTACTATGCTAAGTATTTTGCTTATATTATCTTATTTAATACTCATGACATATTGAAGAGGCTAAAAGAGGTCAATTAGCCTTGACTTCAGGCTAACACTCTTACACATCTAGATTTTCACAAAAAGAAAGAATTAGGCTATTTTTTTAAGCAGATAGTTTAAAAAATAGAATAGTTTGATTCCTCCAGAAATTAAACATGCACCAAATTACCACATTACTTCCAATCTAATGTTCAGCCTTAAAACCATATATCTCCAGAACAAGAAAGCTATCAATACATTCATCAGATACCACATAAAAGACATGAGTGAAATGTGGTTTTACAATGTACTAAATATTTCATGAATCCTATGACATCATAATTTATTAATTTCAAAGATATTCTGAAATGCAACCATCCTCTTCAGATTTATTTAGAACACGAAATCATCTGTTATTTAAATAAACTTGCACATGAAATTTGCAAACCACCAAAAATAGAAGTGCTGAGGAGGGATATTTTCAAACAGTATTAAAAATCCAACCATTTGCAATATTTAATGAACAATTATGTTTTCCTGTGATAGTTAATAAAATTCTATTAAAAGACTTCTGCTAAGTTTGTTTTAAACGATTATTATTTCCCTATTTGTCTTATTCTCTAAATAAACTAATATATGGAATTTGTGCTACATATAGCAAACACAGCATTTAAAAATTTGTATATGCTCGCCATGGTGACTCATGCCTATAATGCCAGCACTTCAGGGGGCTGAGTTGGGCGGATGGCTTGCATCCAGAAGAACAAGACAAAGCTGGGCAACATAGAAAGGCCCCAACTCTAAAAAAATAAAATAAATAAAAATAAAATTGGCTGGGCATGTTGGTGCATGCCAGTAGTCCCAGCTATTTGTGAGGCTGAGGTGAGAGGATCACTTGACCCTGGAAAGTTGAGGTTGCAGTGAGCCGTGACTGTGCCACTGTACTCCAGCCTGGGCAAAAGAATGAGACCCTGTCTCAAAAAAAATTGTATATGAATTCATGAGGATCCTTTTCTAATCATGAGAAAATAAAATTTTAGATCTTTACATATTAGAGGAACATATATAAAACCAATTTCATCTATCTTCTTTTACTGAAACCTAATCTCTAACCAAAAGGTACAAGTAAACTATAACAAGAATAAGAAATTCGGTACCTTAATCTAAAATACTGAAGATTAGACATATATATATATATATATATATATATATATATAAATATTAACAAAATGCAAAGAAAGCCTATTGACACTTGACTTACATTAAAGTCATAAAAATGAGGGGAAAAAACCATAAAACAAGAAAAATCCTAGTTCTGGCAACCAAAACATATCCTCACAACTTTTCAGTCCTTTCAAAAAAAAAAAATCACTAATAGCTCAGCATAGCACTCTTACTCATATCTGCGTGTTTTTTTTTTTTTTTTGAAGCTGTCTCTGTCACCCATGCTGGAGTACAATGGAGCCATCTTGGTTCACTGCAGCCTCTGCCTCTTGGGTTCAAGCAATTCTCAGGCTAATCTTTTTATTGAGATGGAGTCTCACTCAGTCACCCAGGATAGAGTGCAGTGGCGCAATCTTGGCTCACTGCAACCTCTGCCTCCCAGGCTCAAGCGAATCTCGTGCCTTAGCTTCCCAAGGAGCTGAATTACAAACAACGTGCCATCATGCCTGGCTAATATTTGTATTTTTAGCTGGGACGAGGTTTCATCATGTTGGCCAGACTGGTCTCAAACTCCTGACCTCAGGTGATCTGCCTGCCTTGGCCTCCCAAAGTGCTGGAGTTACAGGCGTGAGCCACTGTGCTCAGCCTTTACTCCTATTTAGAAAAGCAAATGGCAAACTGTTGAAGGGTAAAAGAGTGAGGGGAAAGAACACTAAAGATATTTAATCCATTGAGCTTAGTTTACATAGATAAGTATGATAGCACTCTATTTCCTAAATAAAAGTTTATTTAAATATAAAGCCCTTCTGTTTCTAGAATATTTTCACATCTCTCTTATTGAAATGTCACAACAATTCTGAGTAGATCAATTTTAAATATACCTATTAAATATGGCCACATCAACAAATTCAAAAGACATGAACATAAAGTTATTTCATCCTGCTTAATCAATAATAGACAAGTTCTAAATTTGGGTGACAAATGAAGTTTTCATTTTCTTTGTTAATACGAATTTTTTCCTACTTTTGAACAATTTGAAAGCAAAAGCAACATCCAAACAATTATTTTACAAATTCAATTCTGAACTACCTACCCGTTCTTGTTTAGTGAAGAGATTAAGGCAATCACTCAAAGCTACACAAGTCTCTCTAGAGGCTTCTGAGACAACTTCAACTTTCTGAAGAAATGATGGAAGCATCTCTATAAGTAAAAAAATAAATATAGTGAGTGATTTTAGGGAATCTTAAGGTAAACTAAGACCACAAAAATATTCTTAATATCTATTAACCTCATCTTTCCATCTAGCTATCTTAAGCAAAACGTATCATATGTTTCTTTTTTTTTTTCTTTTGAGATGGAGTCTCATTCTGTGGCCCAGGCTGGAGTGCAGCGGAGCAATCTTGGCTCATTGTAACCCCCACCTCCAGGTTCAGTGGATTCTCCTGCATCAGCCTCCCAAGTAGCTGGGACCACAGGCACAGGCCATCACTCCTGGCTAATTGTTTTCGTATTTTCAGCAGAGACAGGGTTTCACGATGTTGGCCAAGCTGGTCTTGAACTCCTGACCTGAGGTGATCCGCTCACCTCGGCCTCCCAAAGTGCTGGGATTACAGGCGTGAGCCACCAAGCCGGGTCTCATATGTTTCTTGGGCATCTTTATTAAACACACGCTTTATTTAGGGCACATAAATTGGTATAGAAAAAGAAAGAATGGAGCCTTCTCCTAAAAAAGGTCTATACCCAGCTGGGCGTGGTGGCTCATACCTGTAATCCAAGCACTTTGGAGGCCAAAGTGGGCAGATCACCTGAGGTCCGGAGTTCAAGACCAGCCTGACCAATGTGTTGAAACCCCATCTTTATCTTTAAAAAAAAAAAAATTTTTTTTTAAAAAGGTGTATACCCTATAACAGGGGTCCCCAAACCCGGGATGCACACTGGTACAGCTCTGTGGCCTGTTAGGAATCGGGCTGCACAGCAAGAGGTGAGCAGACGGTGAGCGAACATTACCACCTAAGCTCTGCCTAGTGTCAGATCAGTGGCAGCATTAGATTCTTACAAGAGCACAAATCCTATTGCCAACTGTGTATATGACAGATCTAGGTTGTGGGCTCCTTATGAGAATCTAATGCCTGATGATCTGAGGTGGAACAGTTTCAGCCCGAAACGAAACCATCTCCCCACTCCCATTCCCACCCCTACCCTTGAGTCCGTCGATAAACTGTCTTCCATGAAACCAGTCCCTGGTGCCCAAAAAGTTGGGGAGCACTGCTCTACAAGCACCAAGACTAAAAAAAAAAAAGTTTATAGGAATTAAATAACAATGTAATGTTTAAGAAGAACAGCTGACAGGAAGGACTGATAGCACTCCTTATAAGGCATTAACATTTCCTTTGTAGATAAGTAATTTTATTCAAAAGCAAGTGCTAAAGAAACAAAAATAATTCCGTAGTTGACATGGTGGCTAACGTATCTGAAGACAGCATTAACTCGACTTCCTGTTTGGACCATTTTTTGGCAGAAATAGGTTTTTCACTCTCAAAAATGTATTCCTATGAAGCCAGTACCACTGAGTATATGTTTAAGTTGGGAATAAAGAAATGTTAGTATCAGTATCTGTGCTGGTCCCCTACAGAAAGTCTTAACCCATTTACTCAATTAAAAAAAACAAAACAAGCAAAATGTTATGTCCAGATTAATTCCAAAAAAATGTACTTTGTTGAAATGGTTTCTGATATTTTGCTAATTATACATTAAGATCCTTTAAGTCTGTCCCTTCCATCAAATAAAAATCTTAACATTTAAGAAATCTTTTCATCAAAAAATAAAAGGTGGGGACAGAACAAGATTTGTTAAAAGATACAATATTACAGCTAGGGCCAGGCATGGTGGCTTATGCGTGTAATCCCAGCACTTTGAGAGGCCAAGGTGAAAGGATCACTTGAGGCCGGGAGTTCAAGAGTAGCCCCAGCAATAAAGCAAGACTCCATCTCTACAAAATTTAAAAATTAGCTGGGCATGGTATGCACCTGTAGTCTCAGCAACTTGGGAGGCGGAGGCAGGAGGATCCCTTTAGCCCAGGAGTTCAAGTTTCTATACTACAGTTCAAGACCAGTATGGCCAACATGGTGAAACCCCATCTCTATTAAAAATACAAAAGTTAGCTGGGTGTGGTGGTGGGTGTCTGCAATTCCAGCTACCTGGGCAGCTGAGGTAGGAGAATCGCTTGAACCTGGGAGGTGGCAGTTGTAGTGAGCCAAGATGGTGCCACTACACTCCAGCCTGGGAGACAGAGCAAGACTCCATGTCAAAAAAAAAAAATGTGTGTGTGTGTGTGTACATATATATATATGTATATATATATGTATATGAAGGCAAAATATTATATATATATTTTATATATATGTGAATATGAAGGCTAAATGATATTTTATATATATTATGTACATATATATGGATATGAAGACCAAATGATATTTTATATATATTTTATATATATATGGATATGAAGGCCAAATGATATTTTACCACAGTTTACATCTTATGAAACATATCTTATGGAATAGTTTTCTCTTGTTAGCTATTCTTAATAAAGCCCAACTAATTGAAAACTACCATATTTTAAAACCAATTTGAGTTTATAGACGTTATTTTTCATTTTGAACCTCTGATACACATTGTGAAGATTTATTCTCTACTTAGTTGCTAAATAGCAAAAGAGAGTACCATATGCTAGGTGCCATATGACTTAAATAGTGCCTGAACAGATGTCTCACACGAACTGTGGACCAAGTACTACGAGGAGATGTACCAGGAGACACACACGCAGCCTATGCCTTCCATATATTTTCTGGGTAATCTAGTAATTTTCCACTTTCAGGGCATAAATGACAGGAAGATGGAAGCATAATCATTCACAGATATAGTTCTTGTATTAAATACCATCATAAGCTTAATATCCTGTTTTGCCTGTTTTAGATATTTCATAAACTTTAGATACTTGTTAACATGAAGCAAACATTAATTGTCCAAATACATGCTTAGGAATACTTGTAAGTGTTTGAAAATACTGGTTCTGCAAGGTTTCAAAAAATATCCCAAATACATATACATATACATAAATATATATACATATATACATAAATATACATATAAATATATAAATATATACATATATAAATATATATACATATATATACATAAATATATATACATATATATACATAAATGTGTATATATATAAATATACACATAAATATATATACATAAATATATATATATACACACACATGTATAAAAATTTATCTACATATATTTGGGATATTTTTTGAAACCTTGCAAAACTAGTTTATATATATATATATATATATATATATATATATATATAGAGAGAGAGAGAGAGAGAGAGAGAGAGAGAGAGAGAGAGAGCGAGAGCTGCCCAGGCTGGAGTGTAGTGGCACATACTCGGCTCACTGAAACTCTGTCTCCCAGGTTCAAGCAATTCTCCTGCCTCAGCCTCCTGCGTAGCTGGGATTACAGGCATGCACCACCCTACCTGGCTAATTTGTGGCTTTTTAGTAAAGACAAGTTTCACCATGTTGGTCAGGCTAGTCTTGAACTCTTGACCTCAGGTGATTCGCCCGACTTGGCCTCCCAAAGTGCTGAGATTACAGGCATGAGCCACCGCCCCTGGCCATAAAGAGAAGTTTTCATAAGAATCTACCACTGAGAGAGTGTCGAATTCTTTTGTCCAAAAGAGTCAAATGTTACCTCATTTCTCTGACAAGCTAGTGTTAAAACAAGATTTTTGAAATGAACTTCCACAGTAGAACCGTTTAAGAAATGCTGAACCTTGCCATATTCCACACTGCAATGTAGCACATCAGGGCCATTCAACTCACGTTGGCATGCTGCTTCTTTTTTTTTTTTTTTTTTTGGAGACACAGTCTTGCACTGTCACCCAGGCTGTAGTGCAGTGGTGCGATCTCGGCTCACTGCAATCTCTGCCTCCTGGGTTCAAGCAATTATCCTGCCTCAGCCTCCCGAGTAGCTGGGACTACAGGGGCATGCCACCACGCCCAGCTAATTTTTTTGTATTTTTAGTAGAGACGGGGTTTCACCATGTTGGCCAGTATGGCCTTGATCTCCTGACCTTGTGATCTGCCCGCCTCGGCCTCCCAAAGTGCTGGGATTACAGGCATGAGCCACCTGGCCCGGCCTGGCACGCTTCTTATAGAATGATGTTTACATATCGTTATATAAAAAAAAATAAAACTGCTAAGCTTCTAGAAAAGTGACCAACTGAGAATCACTGCAAATATGTTTTAGCCAGTTAATATTTAGAGACTAAACTGTCATGAATAAATGCAAAAAGGCCAGTATGTTGCCTTATTTGGCCTGCTCTAAGATCTGATACTGTTGATTTTCAGGAAAATAGTTATTTTTTGTACTAAAAATGTTTTTTAAGTCATGAAAGCTGTTAGAAGATCATATTGGAAAAGCTTAACTTTAGAGACATAAAAAGCTCACAATCTGTCGTTTTTCATGATTACACTGAACAATTTTTAATCGGGTAAGTTTTTCAAATACTGGGAAAACACTTGTTTCTTTGTGTGAACAAATTAACCTCTTGTACAGACAACCTCCACTGTTCTCCTACTGTAAAAAAATATAAAAGTCCACATTTCCTTAGCCTAACACTTAAGATGCTCAATAAACTAAATTGGTTTCAGCCAGACTGTTCTCCTGGAAATGTTTGTTTACCTAGAAACAGTCTTCAAAATGTTCCCTCTTACTTGAATACTGGAAATAATAATTATTCATATTCAGAAGTTTCCCTATTTGACAAAAAAAATTATTTTCTTTCAAGACCTAGTTCAAATGCCATCCTCTCCCAGGAAGCCTTCCTTAAATGTCACCGTGGAGGCTGGGTGCTATGGCTTATGCCTGTAATGACAACACTGTGGGAGGCCAAAGCAGGAGGATGACTTGAGCCCAGGAGTTCAAGGTTGCAATAAGCTATGATCACACCACTGCACTTCAGCCTGGGTGACAGTGCAAGACCCTGTCTCTAAAAACAACAACAAAATATCACCAGGGCCATGACAGCAGCTGCTCCTGGACTCCAACAGCCCTCACATCCACTTGTTACAGGGCCATGAGGCATTGTATGGGTGTTGTCTCTCTGTGACCCTCTGTAAACTCAAAACCTCCTTACCCCCATCCAAACTCCGAGCTTTGCCAAAACCATAACCTCTCAAATATTTATTACATGAATAAGAAAACTAATAAAATACCTTATTCCATGCCTTGCACCATAATTCTTTCTATGTAAAATATAATCTGAATCCAAATGGCTTCAAGTTACTACATTTTACCTGAAAAGAATTGTGGTTCTTTTCAGGTAAAACATGAAATGAAAACATTTTCATTTATATTACTATAGGTTGGTTGATTAGGGCAGATTGAGAAATAAGTAATTTTTAACTACACTTTGTTTTTTACTTGTGGTACAAGAAAATATATTTTGCCTGTTTTTCAACATTTAACTGAAATAGTCTCACCATTTGGGATAAGTTATTTAAAAGAAAAAAAAAATAGATGAAGGCATTTTATTTCCTCATCCCTTCCCTGCTGGTAATGGTGCTACCTTGAATATGTATGTGTGTGGCTTTTTTTTTTTTTAATAATTAAATACAAATAGGAGAGAGACTAAATCCAAAAACTACAAAATCTAGTGACAAAGCTAAAGATCAGAGGAAATACAGAAAATAACAAAATGGGTGATTTCTCTTTCGTGGTGTTAAAAAAAAATGCAATACATAATGACTATATACGTGAAAGACCTAATCTAACCGGAATGAGCAAAATCTATTTTAAAATAGACTTTCATATCAGATTGGAATTACATAAATGCTTCAAAGAAAATCAGTACTCTCTTTTCAAAGCAAGGAACAAATATTTGCACATAAAAATCAACTAACCTTCTAAAAGCTACTACTCCACAAAACTAAAACTTGAAAAATATCAAAAGGGTTATTCTATAAGACATAAAAATATACATCTACTTTTTGTTCAAACTGAAATGACTACCTTGAATACAATCATCCACTGAAGAAGTACCTCTGACCATTTTATCTGTATATTTACATCTATATAATTTACATTTATTGCACTGGAGGATATAAAATATATAGCTCGAAGTGGCATGTATTCAATGAATAATAAAAAGATAATATCTGAGATGTTGTGAGACATAACTAGAGAGCATGTTGTGCATACTTTAAAAAATATTAAAATTTCAGGCCAGGCGTGGTGGCTCATGCCTGTAATCCCAGCACTTTGAGAGGCCAAAGCAGGCAGATCACAAGGTCAGGAGGTCAAGACCATCTTGACTAACACAGTGAAACCCCATCTCTACTAAAAATACAAAAAATTAGCCAGGTGTGGTGGCATGCCCCTGTAGTCCCAGCTACTCGGGAGGCTGAGGGAGGAGAATCCCTTGAACCTGGGAGGTGGAGGCTGCAGTGAACCAAGATCAAACCACGGCACTCCAGCCTGGGTGATGGAGCAAGACTCCATCTCAAGTTAAAAAAAAATAAAATTTCATTAAGAGATTCTACTCATGAAAAAATAAAATAAAATTTCAGAGAAGAGCATTATCATTATGGACTAGAGTAATCCATAGTTTGATGAAAAGATGTGGCACTTGAGCTGGATCTTAAAGAATAAGAAACATTTTTTTTTATCGCTAAATATAAATCCAATAAAACAAACACCTCTAAAATAGAGTGCCAAAAATACTAATCCTGAGGGAAGACAGTTTCAGAATTATGATCAATGAGAACTCTAGCGAGGTGAGAAGATTTCATCTACCAGATATGGAGTGGCAACTGCGTGGCAGACACTAGCTAGGGGCTGTAAAAAAAAGGGGTAAGTAGAACAGACAGTCTTTGTCCTTACAGAGCTTGCTGTCTAGCAAGGAAAATGGAAAATAAAACAATTCCTATTGAATTAATAATACTGATCAAAGGGAGACTTCAGAAGAGTAAGAGGCAAAGGATATGATTATTTGGAAAAAATGCAATGATTTACATTTAAAAATTTAGAAAAGAGAGGCCGGGAGGGGTGGTTCACACCTGTAATCCCACTTTGGGAGGCCAAGGCGGTGGATCACCTGAGGTTGGGAGTTCAAGACCAGCCTAACCAACATGGAGAAACCCCCCTCTACTAAAAATACAAAATTAGCCGGGCCTGGTGCCACACGCCTGTAATCCTAGCTACTCAGGAGGCTGATGCAGGAGAATTACTTGAACCCTGGAGGTGGAGATTATGGTGAACCAAGATTGTGCCACTGCACTCCAGCCTGGGCAACAAGAGTGAAACTCTGTCTGAAAAAAAAGAAAAATTTAGAAAAGAGAGTACAAGTCACAAAGATCTGAAGTCAAACAAAACAGGATAGAAGCCAGCAGAACTACAGGATGTGTTTTGTGCTCCCTTCCAAATGAAAATGAAGTGAGGCAACGAGGATCATTAATTTTAATCAAATTGAGTAAAATCTTTATCAGAGGGTATAATTGGATTTGCATAATTTCTGATTGAATTGTCCAGTGGGTTCGTCACCTTATGGTAATGGCCTTATGAGAAAAAGAGTTATGAAGTAAATGGTAAGTAGGGTTGAGCCACATATGATCTAGAAAGGGCACCTGTGCCCAAGGTCAAGAGAGGAGTCTTGAGAAGGTTTTTGCCACAAAGAATAAGGTGTAGAACTGGATGACATGTTAGAGTTAACCCAGTCCACATGCTTGAGAGAGCTTCAGAGTATGATGCTTGCCTGTCTTCTAGACTTTGACAGAAATAGGCTGGGCATGGTGGCTCACCTCTGTAATCCCAGCACTTTGGGAAGTTGAGCGAGGTAGATCACCTGAGGTCAGGAGTTCGAGACCAACCTGGCCAATATGGCGAAACCCTGTCTCTACTAAAAATATAAAAATTAGCCGGGCGAGGTGGTACTTGCCTGTAATCCCAGCTACTCGGGAGGCTGAGTCAGGAGAATCACCTGAACCTGGAGGCAGACGTTGCAGTGAGCTGAGATAGTACCACTACACTCTGGCCTGGGCCACACACCATCTCAAAAATATAATAAAATAGACTTTGGCAGAAGTAAAAGTGAGCACTACATCACTTAGTCTCATAGCCACACTGTCTCACGTATTGGAGTCTTCAACCTTGCTGCCTGAAAGAGGGCTTGGACCAAAGACAGAAGCTCGCTCTCCAGTGCCCTGTACAAACAGGCCTGAATAGGGCCAACTGTCGTGGCCTGTACCTTTGCTTGCTCTTCCTGTCCCTTCTAACATCTGAGGAGGCAGGGCCTGCCCAGAGAGAGAAATGGAAGCATTACACTAAAGAGTGGTTAGTGCCATGGTAGAGAAAGTGCAGGGTGATGTGAAAACACTTAAGAACATTTGGCCTAGTCTTAGAGAAGTCAAGGAGAAGTTTCTGTAACCTATGTGTGAGATTTCATGTCTTGGAAACAACATATGCTAAGACCCAAATGCACAAGAAAAGGTCACTGTTGCTGCACAGAGTGTAGAAGGAAGGAAGGAATAGGTAAGAGAGGAAGCCGCTGAAGTGAGTAGACACACAGGTCACAAACTCAGTGACTTAGAGTTCAGATTATACCCTAAGGTACTGAACGCTTCTGTTAAGACTGTGACAATTCCAATTTGTGTTTCAGAGGCATCTAGTACTCTGTGGAATATTCCATGCAGGTAAATGAAAGAATATAAGAGTGGAGGCAGGGATGGGCAGTGGCTCACACCTGTAATCCCAGCACTTTGGGAGGCCAAGGCAGGCAGATTACCTAACGTCAGGAGTTCAAGACCAGCCCGGCCAACATGGTGAAATCCCATCTTTACTAAAAATACAAAAATTAGACGGGTGTGGTGGTGCATGCCTATAATCCCAGCTACTCAGGAGGCTGAGGCAAAAGAATCGTTTGAACCCAGGAGGTGGAGGTTGCAATGAGCTGAGATCAGCCATTGCACTCCAGCCTGGGTGACAGAACAAGACTCTGTCTCAAAAAAAAAAAAAAAAAAAAGAATGGAGGCAGTGTGGCCAGCCAAGAAGCTGTGGTAATCAATGGGAAAAATGGTTATGGCCTATTTTAGCATAATAGTAGGGGAACATAGGAAGAGAAATAAAGTAGAGAGATATTAAGAGACAAAACAGACTGTCTATAGCCTGAACACACCCAATCTTGGCTAATCTCGGAAGCTAAGCAGGGTCAAGCCTGGTTAGTACTTGAATGGGAGAACTGACCCACAAAATATATTTGTAGAAAGAGTAAGTATAATGACCCCAAAGTTGGGTCTTGGGAAATTGAGTGAATTAATGATGTATTTTTGGGGATGAAGAACAAAAAGAATAAGGATAAGAAAAGAGAAAAAAATGACAGCAAAAAAGGGGGACTTCTTTGTTGTGGAATGAAAACTCCTGCTCTACATCAATCCCACTCTACCCTTGAACTTCTGAATAGAGGACAAGGAAGATCTGAACATCACCTTAACTAAAACAGCAAAGCTAATTTAATTGTCCTCAACAAACTCTACTTTACATTGTAGATCTGGTTATAAATCTGCAAACTCCTCCTGTTCCTAGATCAAATGTGCAGGGGTCAACAGTGAATTCTTGATATTCATTCCAGACTGTTCATTGCTTTTCTTCTGTTTGTTTGTTTTTGGGGTTTGTTTTTTTTTTTTGAGATCGAGTCTGTCACCCAGGCTACAGTGCAATGGCATGATCTCAGGTCACTGTGACCTCCACCTCCCTGGTTCAAGCAATTCTCCCGCCTCAGCCTCCCAAGTAGCTGGGATTACAGGTGCGCATCATGACGCCTGGCTAATTTTTGTATTTTTTAGTAGAGACAGGGTTTAGCCATGTTGAGCAGGCTAGTCTCGAACTCCTGACCTCAGATGATCTGCCACCTCAACCTCCCAAAGTGCTGAGATTACAGGCATAAGCCCCCATGCCAGCCTCTTTATTGGTTAAGAACATACCCTGGAGCCAGGCTGCCCAGGGTCAAATGCTAACTCTGGTTTTTACAAGCTCTGTGACCTTAGGCAAGTTATATAAGCTATCTGTGCCTCAGCCAATTTATCTGTAAAATGGACAGAATAGCTGTATACACTGCATAGGGCTGTTATCAGGTACAAATAAGTTAATATAGATGCTCCCCAACTTACGATGTGTTTATATTCCTATAAACCCATCAAAACTGAAAATATTGCTTTCACACTATTGTAAAGGTAAAAAATTATAAGTTGAACCACTGTAAGTTAGGGACTGTCTATATATCAAATGCACAGAACAATGTACCAAAAAAGGTTATATGAGGCCGGGTGTGGTAGCTCATGCCTGTAATCCCAGCACTTTGGGAGGCCGACGGGGGTGATCAGGAAATTGAGAGACCATCCTGGCTAACACATCCTGGTTTCAACACAGTTGAAACCCTGTGTCTACTAAAAATACAAAAAATTAGCCAGATGTCATGGCATGCTCCTGTTGTCCCAGCTACTCAGGACGTTGAGGCAGGAGAATCACTTGAACCTGGGAGGTGGAGGTTGCAGTGAGCCGAGATCACACCACTGCACTCCAGCCAGGGTGACAGAGTAAGACTCCATCCTCGGGAAACAAAAAAAAGGCTTTATGTGTTTGGCTTTTTTTTTTTTTGAGATGGAGACTTGCTCTGTCACCCAGGCTGGAATGCAATGACACGATCTCAGCTCACTGCAACCTCTGCTTCCTGGGTTCAAGCGATTCTCCTGCCTCAGCCTCCAGGGTAGCTGGGATCACAGGCATGCACCACCACGCCTGGCTAATTTTTTGTACTTTTTTTTTTTTTAGTATAGACGGGATTTCACCACGTTGGCCAGGCTGGTCTTGAACTCCTAACCTCATGATCTGCCCGCCTCAGCCTCCCAAAGTGCTGGGATTATAGGCAAGAGCCACTGTGCCCAGCCTGTGTTTGCTTTATACTAGATAATATAAATTGTAGAGTATTGACATGTTTTATATTAGAAAGAGCATGGGACACTTGCGGTACCTGGCAGACTAGGCTGATGGGACCATCTCTCCGATCACAATCCATAAAGATACTGAATAAAACAGTAAAATAACAGCACACAGTCTGAAAGAATAAAATACCCAGATATGCGAGGAAGAAACAAACAAAAATCAAGGCTGATGCAACAGGCCTAACCAGTGATGCCTGGTAGGAAGGTCAAGGATAGAGGTGGATGTCAGACAGAACATAAACCCAGAGGATTAACAGATGAGGCTTTACAGCTACATGAATGGAAGGTATGTGGCTTTGGCCTCCCAAATCAAGGGAGTAGGGCCTGGTAAAGGGGCAGACCCCTGGTGACAGTGTGAGTGGAAAACTGCCCTTATGCTCAGGGGGGTGCCGGGATGAAGGGCACTTTCCTGCCTAAGCTCTGGGTGGAAAGCCTGAGAAACTGAAGCCCCTAGCTTGTGGCATGCCTAGATATGAAATCCAAATTTAAAACTAGTAGTCCAGAAGCACAGGAACCTTTACAGTCTCGACAGCAACACACACACACCACTACGCTATTGGGACATCTCCATAACCCAAGAATTGCAGGAAAAACATTCCTCAAAATACATCATCAATTCACTCAATTTCCCAAGACCCAGATTGCTTGAATTTAGGGCAGTGGAGGTTGCAGTGAGCCAAGATTGCACCACTGCCCTCCAGCCTAGGAGACAGAGAGAGGCTCCCGTCTCAAAAAAAATAAATGAACAAACAAAAATCCCACAAGCTCCACTGAAGATGAGCTCTCCATAAAGTCGCAATCCATTGTGATAAACATTCAGCAGAAGAAACAAAAGACTTAGCTGTGCAACAACTTGAGATATCAGAACATTCTGGAAAAGGCATTAAATTCCTATGTCTGAAATTATTAGAGATAAAATTAGAAATACATGTAATATAAAAGAACATGTCACTATGGGGGAAAATAACAAATTTTAAAAACCACCACTTAAAATTTCTAGAATTATAAAATACAGTCAACTAAGATTAGAAAGTCAAAAGATTAAGCAGAAAAGCTGACTAAATTGAGAAAGAAACTAAAGCTAGAAAATAGATCTGAGAAAAGTACTCAGAATGCAACAGAAAGAAATGGAATGAAACGAGGTAGGAGGATAGAAACGAGAAGATTCAACATATGTCTATTAAGAATTCTGGCAGAAGAGAATATAAAGAACGACGAAGTAAAATTGGAAGAGGTAACAGCTAAGAACTCTTCTAGCTTAAACAAAGATAATAAATGAGTCCTTGAATTAAAGAACAGAGTTTCAAGCAAGCTATAGAATCCAAACCCAGAGGCAGAATAAAACTGGAGAATACCAAAGACAACATGAAAATCTTCGCAGCAACAAGACGGGGAGAAAAAAAAACAGAGAGATTCCTTACAAAAGAATCATAATGAAAATATTAGGCCAGGCACGGTGGCTCATGCCTGTAATCCCAGTACTTTGGGAAGCTGAGGCGGGTGGATCATCTGAGGTCAGTTTGAGTCCAGCGTGGCAAACATGGTGAAACCCTGTCTCTACTAAAAATACAAAAAAAAATTAGCTGGGCATGGTGTCAGGCACACCCATAATCCCAGCTACTCTGGAGGCTGAGGCAGGAGAATTGCTTGAACATGGAGGGTGGAGGTTGCAGTGAGCTGAGATCACATCACTGCCCTCCAGCCTGGACAACAGAGAGAGACTCCCATCTCAAAACAAAAAGAAAAAAAAAGAAAATGGTAACTGAGGAGGATGTGAAAAAGAGATTGCTCACAAAGGTGAGGAGGGTTCAGTGAAGTAACAGAGACTGGTGTGCAGGACACAGTTACCACCCTGGGACAGAAGGGGAAAGGGGAGAGGACAGTATTTCTGAGCCCAGCAAGAGCTGGAGTCTAGAACAAGACAACGGCCAGGTAAAGGAAATCGGCAGCACCGCGGAACCAGGAATGAAGATGAAGTCCTGAAACTACTTCCCCTCGAGTCCCTCCGTGGGTCTCTGGACAGGGCCTCTCATTTGCTGAATCCAATCAGATGCCCTAAAGCTGAAGCTACAGTACACAAAGCAGGGCAGAGCAGACGGAGCAACCCAGTGCAGGAGGCCAGGAAAAGCCTCTGCATGCAGGGACCTTTTGAAGAAAGGCCTAGGGAAGAAAGGAAGAGAGTGACTAGGCCACTCAGGAGAAAAGCCTTCCAGAAGAGGGAGCAGCACATTAAAGGCCTCAGGCAGGCGTAGACCTGGCCTGGCCTGTCTGAAGGACAGCAAGGACAATGAGGCTGGAGAGGAGCCGCAGGGGAACTGGGAGGTGAGGGCTCAGAGGTGGAAGTGGCTGGAAGGCTCTGCAGGTCATTAGAAGGACTTTGACTCTCACTCCAAGTGAGAAGATCTGGAAGCCACTGGATGCTTCCAGCAAAGGACATCAATCCACTGACATTTTGGGAGGATCCAGGGCAGAGGCTGTAGGGGGAAGGGTGAAATCTGGGGACAGCGGGGAGGTTTTCAAGCGTCCACGTGGGAGACAATCGTGGCTTGGACCAGGTGGCAACAGAGAAAGTGGTAAGTTTGTTTACTCAAAGCCCAGATTTTGAGGAAACAGCTAGGCTAAATAGAAGTGCTTTTCCTTTCGGATTTTTTTTCAGGTTTTTTTGAGTTTGACTATTTTGTTTTTATATTTCAATAGTTTTGGGGGAACAGTTTTGGGGGAACAGGAAACACCTGTTTCTGAGATTTTAGTGTGCCCATCACCCAAGCAGTGTACACTGCACCCAATATATAGATTTATTTTATTTTTTTGAGACAGAGTCTTGCTGTCTCGTCCAGGCTAGAGTGCAGTGGTGCGATCTCGGCTCACTGCAACCTCTGCCTCCTGGGTTTAAACGATTCACCTGTCTCAGCCTCCCAAGTAGCTGAGATTACAAGTGCCCACCACCATGTCTGGCTAATTTTTGTATTTTTTTAATACAGACAGGGTTTCACCATGTTTGTCAGGCTAGTCTCAAACTCCCGACCTCAGGTGATCCACCTGCCTCATCCTCCCAAAGAACTGCGTTTACAAGCGTAAGCCACCACGCTCAGCCCAATATGTAGATTTTAATCCCTCCCCCTCACTCTTTCCTCCCCTGTTCCCAAAGACCATCATATCACTCTGTAAGTTTCTGTGTCTTCAGAGCTTAGCTCCCACTTATAAGTGAGAACAGGTTTTGGTTTTCCATTCCTAAGTTATTTCACTTAGAATAATAACCTCCAGCTCCATCTAAGTTGCTGCAAAAGACATTATTTCATTCCTCTTTATGGCTGAGTAGTATTCCATGATGTACAAATACCATTTCCTTTATCCATTCATTGGTTGATAGGTACTTCGGTTGGTCCCACATCTTTTGCAATTGTGGACTGTGCTGCTATGAACATGCGTATGCACGTATCTTTTTAACATAATGACTTCTTTTCCTTCAGGTAGATACCCAGTAGTGGGACTGCTGCATCAAACAGAACTTCTACGTTTAGTTCTTTAAGGACTCTGCATACTGTTCTCCACAGAGGTTGTACTAATTTACATTCCCACCAGCAGTGTAAAAGTGTTCCCTTTTCACCACATCCACACCAAAATCTATTGTTTTCTGACTTTTTAATCGTGGCCATTCTTGCAGGAGTAAGGTGGTATCTCCTTGAGGTTTGCATTTGCATTTCCCTGATGATTAGTGCTGTTGAGCATTTTTTCATGTTTTTTGGCCAATTGTTTATCTTCTTTTGAGAAATGTCTATTCATGTATTTTCCTCACTTTTTGATGGCAGTATTTGTATTTTTCTTGCTAATTTGTTTGAGTTCCCTGTAGATTCCAGATACTAGTCCTTTGTTGGATCCATAGTTTGCAAATATTTTCTTTCATTCTCTGGTTGTCTGTTTATCCTGCTGATTATTCCTTTTTCTGTGCAGAAGCTTTTTAGTTTAATTAGGCCCCACTTATTTATTTTTGTTGTACTTGCTTTAGGGGTCTTAGTCATGAATTCTTTGCCTAGGCCAATGTCCAGAAGAGTTTTTCCAATGTTATCTTATAGAATTTTTATGCTTTCAGGTCTTAGAATTAAGTCTTTGATCCATCTTGAGTTGATTTTTATTAAGGTAAGAGATGGGAATCCAGTTTCATCCTTCTACATGTGGCTTGCCAATTATCCCAGCACATAAACTGGGGAAAGAAACTATTCAATGGCTGTCCTTTCCCCACTTTATGTTTTTGTATGCTTTTTCAAAGATCAGTTAGCTATATAATATTTGGTTTTATTTCTGGGTTCTCAATTCTGTTTCACTGGTCTAAAAGCCTATTTTTTTTTTTTATAACAGTAACCATGCTGTTTTTGATAACCACAGCCCTGGAGTATAATTTAAAGTCCAATAATGTGATACTTCTAGAATTTGTTCTTTTTTCCTAGCAGTAGTTTGACTATTCAGGTTCTTTTGGGGTTGCATATGAATTTTAAGAATATTTTCTAGTTCTGTGAAAAATTGTGATGGTATTTCGATGGGAATTGCACTGTATCTGTAAATTGCTTTGGGCAGTATGGTCACTTTCACAATATTGATTCTTCCCATCCATGAGCATGAGATATGTTTCCATTTGTTTGTGTCATCTATGATTTCTTTCAGCAGTATTTTGTAGTTTTCCTTGTAGAGACCTTTCACCTCCTTGGCTAAACACATTCCTAGGTATTTTATTTTTCTGTAGCTGTTGTAAAAGGGACTGACTTCTTGATTTGATTCTCAGCTTGGTCTCTGTTGCTGTACAGCTGTGCTACTGATTTGTATACATTGATCTCATAACCCGAGACTTTACTGAATTTGTTTATGAGATTTAGGAGTCTTTTGGATGAGTCTTTAGGGTTTTCTAGGTGCGTGATCATACCATTGGTGAACAAAACTAATTTGACTTCCTCTTTTCCACTTTGGATGCCCTTTATTTCCTTCCCTTACCTGACTGCTCTGGCTAGGACTTCCTGTACTACGTTGAATAGAAGTGGTAAAAGTGGGCATCCTTTTCTTCAGTTCTTAGAGGGAATGCTTTCCATTTTTCCCTATTCAGTATGATGCTGGCTATGTATGGGTTTGTCATATATGGCTTTTATTATTTTGAGGTTAAGTCCCTTCTTTGCCTAGTTTATTAAGAGTTTTTAACATAAAGTGATGCTGAATTTTATCCAATGTTTTTTCTGCATCTACTGAGATGATCACATGGGTTTAACTCTTTAATTGTTTGTGACATATCATATTTACTGACTTGCATATGTTAAATCATCCCTGAATGCCTGGTATAAAAGCCACCTGATTATAGTGTATTATCTTTTTGATATGCTGATGGATTCAATTAGCTAGTATTTTGTTGAGGATTTTTACACCTATGTTCATCAAGGATATTGGTCTGTAGTTTTCCTTTTTTGTTATGTCCTTTTCTGGTTTTGGTATTAGGGTGATACTGGCTTCATAAGATGATTTAGGGAGGATTCCCTCTTTCTCAGCCTTTTGGAATAGTTTCAGTAGGATTGTTACCAATTCTTTGAATTCTGGTAGAATTCAGCTGTGAATCCATCTGGTCCTGTGCTTTTCCCATTGGCAATTTTTAAATTACTGATTCAATCTAACTGCTTATTATTGGTCTGTTCAGGGTTTCCATTTTTTCCTGTCTTAATCTGGGAGGGTTGTGTTTCCAAGAATTTATCTATTTCCTCGAAATTTTTTAGTTTGTGCATCTAAAGGTTTTCATAATAGTCTCAAATGATCTGTATTTCTGTGGTTTGGATTGTAATGTCTCCTGTTTCATTTCTAATTGAGCTTATGTGGATCTTCTCTCTTCTTTTCTTTGGTAATCTCACTAACGGTGTATCAATTTTGTTTATCTTTTCAAAGAACCAGTTGTTTGTTTCATTTATCTTTTGTATTTTTTTGTTTCAATTTCATTTAGTTCTGCTCTGATCTTTGTTATTTATTTTCTTCTCCCAGATTTGGGTTTAGTTGGTTCCTATTTCTCTAGTTCCTTAAAGTGTGACATTGGTTTGTCAATTTGTGCTCTTTCAGGCTTTTTAATGTAGGCATTAAACACTATGAACTTTGCTTTTAGCACTGCTTTTACTCTATCCCAGAGGTTTTTGATAACTTGTGTCACCATTATCATTCATTTCAAAGAAACTTTTAATTTCCATCTTGATTTGTTAACCTAAAAATCATTCAGCAACAGATTTAATTTCCACGTAATTGTATAGTTTTGAGCATTCCTTTTGGGGTTGATTTCTAGTTTTATTCCACTGGGGCCTGAGAATATACTTGATATGACGACTTCAATTTTTTAAAATTCATTGAGACTTGTTTTGTGCCCTATCATGTGGTCTATCATGTGGTTCCATTTGCTGATGAGAAGAATGTATATTCTGCAGTTGTTGGGTAGAATTGTTAGAGGCATGTGAACCAGAGCAACTCTATCCTAAACAGGAGCTGGGTAAAATGAGGCTGAAATCTACTGGGCTGCTTTCCCAGACAGTTAAGGCATTCTAAGCCACAGGATGAGATAGGAGTTCAGCACAAAATACAGGTCATAAAGACCTTGCTGATAAAACAGTTTGCAGTAAAAGATCTGGCCAAAACCCACCAAAACCAAAATGGCGACCAGAGTGACCTCTGGTCATCCTCACTGCTACACTCCTAACAGCACCATGACAGTTTACAAAGGCCATGGCAACATCAGGAAGTTACCACATATGGTCTAAAAAGGGGAGACATGAATAATCCACCTCTTGTTTAGCATATCATCAAGAAATAACCATAAAAATGGGCAACCAGCAGCCCTTGGGGCTGCTCTGTCTATGGAGTAGTCATTCTTTTATTCCTTTACTTTCTTAACAAACTTGTTTTCACTTTGCACTGTTGACTTGCCCTGAATTCTTTCTTATGTGAGATCCAAGAACCCTCTCTTGGGGTCTGGATAGGGACTCTTTTCTGTAACAGAATGCTCTTTAAGTATCTGTTCATTCTATTTGTTCCACAGTGTAGTTTAAGTCCATTGTTTCTTTGTTGACTTTCTATCTCGATGATCTACCTAGTGCTGTCAGTGGAAGATTATTGAAGTTCCCCACTATTATTACCATGTTGCTGTCTATCTCATTTCTTAGGTCCAGTAGTAATTGTTTCATAAATCTGTGAGCTCCAGTGTTAGGTACATATAAGTTTAGGATTATAATATCTTCTTGTTGGATTGATCCTTTTATCATTATGTAATGACCTTCTTTGTCTTTTTTAACTGTTATTGCTTTTAAGTCTGTTTTGTCTGATATAAGAATAGCTAATCCTGCCTGCTTTTCGCTTTCATTTGCATGGAACATCCTTTTCCACCCCTTTACCTTGAGTTTATATGAATCCTTATGTGTTAGGCAAGTCTCTTGAAGACAGAAGATATTTGGTTTGTGATTTTCTATTTGTTCTGCCATTCTGTATCTTTTAAGTGGAGCATTTAGGACATTTACGTGCAATGCTAATATTGAGATATGAGGTACTGATTCATCATGTTAGTCGATACCAAGATACTTTGTTTTTTTCATTGTGTTATTGTTTTATAGGCCCTGTGAGTTTTAAACTTCCAACAGGTTCTATTTTGGTGCATATTGAGCTTTTGTTTCACAATTTAGAACTCCTTTTGGCATTTCTTGCAGTGCTGGTTTGGTAATAGCAAATTCATTCAGTATTTATTTGTCAGAAAAATTACTCCATTTCTCCTTCATTTATCAAACTTAGTTTATCTAGATACAAAATCTTTGACTGACAGTTATTCTGTCTAAGGAGGTTAAAAACAGGACCCCAGTCTCTTCCAGCTTATAAGGTTTCTGCTAAGAACTCTGCTGTTAATCATCAGGCTATCTAAAGTCAACACGAAGGAAAGAATTCTAAGAGCTGTGAAACAAGAGCATCAGGTAACTGACAAAGGATTTTTTCTTTTAGATAACTGAAGTCATTCTAATTTCTTTAACCAAGGATTCACTTATACACATTTAGCAACATGCAATATAGTATATGTATTAAAGTTGGTATGTAAAGTAACATATCTTTTTTGGTGACTTAGCTATACGTATCAACAGGCTCAAAAATGCATTTTCACCCACTAATCCCATCCTAAGAATCCTAAGTTAATATGATCAAATATAAATGCACAATAAAATATTATTTATAATAGACAAAAATTGGGTACACAATGGTACATTTAAGGATGTGTGGAAGAATGGATTGATAACATGGCCTTCAGGAAGTCTTCCAAACGTTTCATTACTTTAGGTGATTTTGTTTTTGTAACCAGGCTTTTGATAAAGATAAAACGATAAAAATTTCAATACTACATTCTCTGAACCTTGAACTATGCACTGTCAACACTATATGCAGAAATTCTGATATTCACTCAGAAAAAAATTAGCTTTAAGGTCCACTCAAGAAAATAAAAAGTATATTTCAAAAGAGGACATTTCCGATCAGAGACACAGTGTTTGGTCAAGGGTATTTCTGGGGTCATGGGAGAGAATAACTGAAAAGAATGCTGGAAAATTAGGCTGTGGCTAGACTATGAAAGTCCTTAAATGCCTAGATAAGTCTGCATTTTATTCTCTAGTTGCAAAGATTTATAAATTTTTTTTTTTTTTTTTTTTTTTTTTTTTTTTGTGGGTTATCACTCTTTCCCGGGCTGGAGTGC